>JACTOM010000824.1:4293347-4598757 GCA_015832385.1 Elymnias hypermnestra
TGTCGGAGGGCAGATATCTGTGGAACGCTGGCGCCATCTATCGGCGTCGACAGAGTCAATGGTGGCAGTCCGGCGGGAGTCACTCGACAGTTGTCGAGTAGCGCTCGATCGGAACAGTCAACTGTTGAAACTGTCGCGTTCCTAGCTATTAGTGTTAATGAGTTTGTGTAAATTGATATCGGGAACATTAAGTGATTGAACATTATAAACCGAGTTAATTAATATAGTGTTTGATTGCACCAACAATACCCATGAACGCCCACAGAATAAGAAATTAAATAATTAATTTATAAAATTAAATAATTAATTAAAACGCCCCTCTCTTATTCTCCTACATATATATATATATATATATATATATATATATATATATATATATATATATTATTTATTAATAAATATATGTACATTTTATATGTTTTGTATAATTAGTATGTCTTATAGAGATATAACGTTAGTGTCTGTACTTCTTTACACCTCCCGCTTCTGCTTCTTTACCATAACAGCGTACCTTAGCTATTTTCCATATCATTCATCAACATCATACAACCCATACAACCCTTCTGACTTCAAATTAAAGAGAAAGTGCCTTACTGCTGTAATATTTATTCATCTTACCCAACCATCGCACTTCGCTTCACATTCACAGTTCAATAGATGTTGCAAATAACTATAAGCAACGGGATTAACTAAGCATAGACTTAATCTTAACTGAATCTTAAGCTTGTTTGCCTGTTTATTACTATAATAAATATTTCATATCTTTTCTGTTATTTATATTAATATCACCATATTATCATGTCTACAATTTTAAATAGGTTCCCTAACAATCTTTACAACTTATAGTAAATAAATGCTCTAAGATATAACCTCATTTTTTATTTATATTTCTGTAATTTTCAGTTGGCCAGATAGAAATTTTGGCATACAATCTCCGAAACTTCGAAATATTGGCAGAAAGAAAACGTAATAGAGATTACACAAAGCGCCTCTACATACGTGGCGAACAACAGAATGAAAATTTTTATATACATGATGTTTTGAAAAAGACTATCTGTCACTATAATGCTATTATACGGTAAGTCAAAGAATAAAATTCTTTCAATTCGCTATTTAATAACTATATATATATATATATATATATATATATACTCAAGTACATTTCATAAAAGTTGTTGTGAGTGACAATATTATTTTGCAATAAATTGTACAGCGCCTATCTATTGAAAGCTCATTTATTGCAAAAAGTTTAAACATTTATTTATGGGTGTGGATTTATTTATTTAGAAGCAAAATATGTCAAAATTTACTTTAATTTATTTTACACGTTGTAGTTACGTTTCGATGATCGAAAGTGCGTTCAGTTTAGCGTCTGCTCTCCAGTTCATGCTTAGCGTTATGGTTCTTTGTTTAGTTGGAATACAATTTTTATCGGTAAGTGAACGAAATTATAATACCTATTACATAATTCTCACAACTAATGACTTAGACGATAAAAATCGTGGAAGTGAATGAGTTACTGTATTCAAAATAAAATTATTGTAATGGTAAAAAAAGGACACCCAATTAGCTGTAGGTGCTGCTCAAAACAGACAACCGAGAATAACCTTTGTAACTTGAGATTCTAAGGTTTATTCGGATGGCGAATTTTTAATTTTTATTTACAGCAAATATGTTATTTATATAGATATATTATAGCACGTTCATCGGTAAAAGTCATAAAAGGAAACTCACCGTCTAAAAGTGAGATCCAAATTATCTAACGCAAAAAGTTACAAGAGCATAACAACAGTAAAAAAGCAACAATAATAAAAACAGTACACAAAATTCTTCTAGATTGAAAATCCAAGAAGGCACCCAATGCAAATCATTTGGATGGCCATATATTTGACGTGCATGCTGATAGAGGTATTCATATTGTGCTGGTTTGGCAACGAACTTATATTGAAGGTAATCAATCTCTTCCATTCATCCCCGTACAATTTATTTTGTTCCCGAGGCTGACAGGCTCTATGTAACATAACGTACACGAAAAATGTATCGTTTGCTCTTGATAAAGCACCTTGTGAAGCTTTCGTCAATAGTTTACAACTATCGAAGAGATTTTCCATTTTCATCAATAATATTTGTATATTTTTGAAGCTTTCGATTTAAAAGGTAAGGCCAGTAGGTGTCTATAAAGATCCCACTTCTGGACACAGGTCTGCTCACTCACAGGACAGAGGGCTTTTAAGGCCTAGACCCATGTTCCAGGGTTAGTTATGGCACATTTCCAAGCGATGTTTTCATTTAACAAAAAGCATATTGTTAATTTTTAAACAATTAGACACATAAGTTTTTACAAAAAGTACAGTATAATGATGATGGTAACAAAAAAAAACAAAATACCCGACTGAGTTTGTTGTGGGCTCTTCTCGGATTAGGGCGCGAAGGAACCCTCGCAGCTTTAAATTTTAAGAGGTTCTGGAGTACCATCATTAGAATTAGAGTGCGGAAAAAAGAAAAAAATATATATTTTTTGACGATTCAAAAGTGCTGTAATATGCCTACTTTAATAAAGATATTTTGATTTGATTTGATTTATACTTATTGGCTCCTGTCTTGAGGTTCGAACTCGTGACTCTTAATAAGAATACACGTTTATATATTGGACCATCACGACTCTCATTAAGGAGGTATTATAATGAATTTAAACATATTTTTCTCAATAATCGACGTAATTTACTCTTTACTATCACATTTACTATACATTTATTTTATCATCAAATACCAATAAGTGTGGTGATATAAAACAATAATCTAAATAGTAGAATATTGGAAATCTGAAACTTCCCAAAGATTGGTACCATATTAAATCAACTACGAAACTAAATAAAAAACCGTTTAAAGTAAATTTATACTGCTTCACGTTTTATATTATTATCGAAATCTTGAAGCATTAAAATATTTAAATCCGTAAAATAATGCTCTTCATTTCATAATAAATCTCTCCATTTCTCGGTTCTAAAAGCATATTTTAACAGTGAATAGACATTGAATAAAAGTCTTTTAAGTGAATACTACGTTTTATCAAATCTCCTTCATCCAATATAAATAAAAAATTTTATATGAGCACTTTTAAACTTGATTGTTTATATAAAACATTGCTTTTTAAGCTTATTAAATTATCTCCAATAAATTATTAATTTACAAGCATTTCTAATATGAAAAGAAAAATTATAATAATGTCGACATGAACGAGAATAGTGTTATTGTACCGAATTAATAAAAATAATATACACTTTCTATACTATTATACAATGCGAAAAGAGCTTATTGTTAGTTTGATCTGGATAAACACTTCTGAATTGGTTTTAAATATCATATCATCAAAAGAAAGCTCTATTATCACCAAACGGAAAATCTCTCTAGGGTCTCAAAGCATTAGACCGATTTCGATGGGACATTTACTAGGAGCCATCTGATATTACGAGTATAAGTGCTAATTTTATCTAAAAATTTCGGGTGTGTATGATATGTATAAAAGGTAAGTACCAGCCCATTAACGTCCCACTGCTGGGCGCAGTCCTCTTCACTCCGAGGACCGAGGGTTTTGTAGAGCATAGACCCACCACGCTGCTCCACTGGGGATTGGCAGGCATAGTACGCAAGTGCACTCTCTATTCCTTCCCTCTCATAGTCCGATGTGACGGGAATCCGACACGGCCGAAGAGAGATCAGGCGCAGGACCGACGGCTTAACGTGCTCTCCGAGGCAAAGGGGTGGATCACACCGCCACTTCCCAACTTCGGGCAAATATTGAGAAAATCTTAATAAAAAACTCAATATTGATTTCAAAATGTCCCGACCCGGGACTCGAACGTAGGACCTCATGTCTGTAGTCGAACATGCTAACCACTAGACCAATGAGGCAGTTATATATGATATATGATATTTATAAAACATTTGAAATGAGACCCTCAATGAATGGTCGAGTTTACGTATAATAATAACAGCTGTTTCCCGCTCTCATACTCACGTAGTTCTTAATCCCGTGGCAATATGGATATATCCGTTTTTAACAGGATTCTACATCGCAAAATGAATACGTTTGCGCAATTCCAAGTTTGGGTAATTAGTTTGGTTCAAGAATGATATATATTGTATTATTAAAATATTTTTACTAATTCCAGAGTCTTGAGCTTCGACAGGCAGCATACGATGGTCCGTGGCTTAATACCGACCCAAAAACTATAATGTTCATCATAATACTACTTGAACGATGCAAGCGCCCCCTGAGGGTCACTGCAGGAAAAATATTCACATTATCACTAGATACATATACATATGTATGCAAATTAATTAATACTTTTGTGTATGCTAATATGCAATAAGATGTAAGGTATTATTAGTATCATTACGTCATCCAGCGTGACACAGTGTCAATGGAAAAATGTTATCTAAAATAAGATTTTATCACTTGTGTCTCTTTCAGTTTTATTGTTGTGAGTTATCTCCAAAACGACTAATTTTATTATAACAAGACCACTGTTAACTGGTGCTCTAAAGCAAAATAAAAGCTACTTCATTTTAGAAATGTCTTCTAGATTACGTAATTACAAACGTATAAGTGTTATGATACTGAACCAAAGCGAAGCGATGCTCGGAATTTATTTTAACAATATCGAAGTTTCAAGTATTTGTTAAACCTGATATTCTACTCGTTGTGCCTATAAATATATTTAATAATTGGTTGTGATGAATTCACGCCATCGTTTATATTACGTCATAATCAGAAGCATGTTATTAATAGAAACGTGAAGGGTGTTTTGAACGAGCTTACAGCCCTTCATGTTTGATTCTTTATAAATCATAATATCTCTATTTCTTTAGAACATTCTAAATATTTTATTGAAGGTATATTTGTCATTTTGATAAGTAGAGTAATTTAATCTCAAAGTTTCTACAACGTTTTAGAAAAGCCTTAGCCACTTAGCATTCCAATGTGCTTTGTATTATGTACGTTAACTACTATAAAGATATCAGAGTTAATTATTTATTGAGGAATCGAGATAAAAAAAAATATGTAATAGCTAAAATATAACATTATTAATACAGGACTATTAGATCAATTTATGTATATAACCAACCAACTTGGATAATAGCATTTTTTTGGAGAAATGGTATACTATATTGTCATAAAATATAATTTCATTATTTTCATTTCAGCTTATTAATTGGTCCTACAAAGCATTCGCGGTTATGAGAAATATGAAGAAATAGTAAAAAATATAATCAACACAGAAATTGCACATTTTTACATAATTACACATTTGACTGTGAACAAATTGTAACTAGAAATATATGTGTAATTGAATTTTGTTATATATTAAATAGTAATTTAAAATAATTACCCTTTTCTATAAAAAAACCATTACTTTGTTTTTATTCTTGGTTAGTCCATGTGACAGAAAAATAACTCTTTACAGGCAAAGTTGCCCTAGAGATCAGTTTATATTTAAAAAAATCCTATATCCCGGTTTTACATCTCAATTTTCTGCAATTTCTATTTGACCAACATTCGTGACATGTCAAACCTCCCAAAGAGATATCCCATCTCTGTTGGAAATTGGCCGTCTCGGCCAAAATTCAATCAGGGTGATGGTATTTCCTATAGTTACATACAGGTTCGGGTTAGACCTAGATGTCAACAAATGATAAACTATGACATAGTCTAAGATAGTGACGCACTTTTCTATAGAAGAAAGACAAAGCACTTGGAAGATGAAACTTCTTTAGACGCATACAATTTTTATGGATGAAACGCGTGATTAGCCCCACGTAGATGTGCAGCGTTTTTTAAGCTAATTCGTTTGAAAGTTACCTAGTTTTAACATTTACAAATAACATGTAGCGCTTTATTTTAAAATTTCGCCTTTAGAGATTTCAATGTTTTTTTTTGCATTAAATATAAAATAATAATATATCATAAATTCCCTTTACGAAATTTTAGTATTAATTGTAGTAGTAATTCAATTTAAAATGACTTTGTAAAATTTAAATTGAAGTTAGGTATTTTTACTATTTCCAAAAAATCGAGAAGAATTTTAAATTAATATTCATCATCTGACATTTTACTATATTATTTTTTAAACAATATAAAGTAAATGTATTTTAATAATTCTCTTTAGTTATTTTTAACAATTATCGAATTAAAAAAAAATTACAATTTCAGATCGCAATGCCAAAAATTGTAGTGCCAGAGTGTGAAACAATATAACGTTAATATCGTAGAAATAAATTAACAAAATTAAACTTATAATTTGTATTCATTTTAGACACTACATTACATTGTAATAAATTCATGAAATTCTTAGCATTTCTTCCTTTTTCCCTCCCTCTAAGTCTCGGAAATCTAAAGTTTTAGATTTGTATAAATATAAACAAGTCTTAAAAATGTGTTTGCCACAGAAGTTTCACTTCTGACATGTGTACTTTAAACGCACACACTTTTAAATTTATAATTAGCCCACAGTTTAGACCCACTTTATTATTATCGACATGATTGTCTAGAAAATTTGATGAGATATAATTCGAAATGAGTACTCACACGATATACAAGCAAGTCCGTCAAATGCAAAAACACAGATAGTAAAATATATAATATACTAGCCACGTATGTGAGAGAGAGAGAGAGAAAAATTTGATTATCGAAAAAAATTGTAATGTGTTAACCTTAAGAATAAAATATCATAATAACGCGACACTGCGTAGTGGCAACACTACATTTATTTATATTTATACACTTCTGCATTATCAAATAGTTTTATACCTAATAATATTGGATTATATGTATAGAATAAATAGACTAGAATATATATTATGTGAAACATATATAATAACTTTTGTAAAATAAATATCAACGGACACACAGATCCCTTCATCTGATTTTTATATACGTAGTAATGCGTAAGCGGCGTCACTGTATCTAAGTAACTCATTCGCCCCATAGGGAGTGACACATGGGACACATCTTGTCGCAGGTAGCTAACAGAACCACGTCTTAAAATCACCCTCCGGTCATATTTGTTTTCTCAGTGAAATCAAGTCTCGTTACTTCTAAGGTAATTATCGACGTAATAATTGTAATAGTCTCCAACAACCAGCAATATCTTATTTATCTTCCATATCGTTCAGTACAAGCCTTCTGACTTCAAAATAAAAGGAAAGTTCCTTACTGGTGTAATATTGATTCATCTTACCCAACCATCTCACTTCAACTGCTTGTAAATTTCCTTATTTCAAAGAGTGATCTTTGAATTGTTTGGATATCATTCACACAATTATACTAAAATCGTGATTAAAAAGCGGAAGTGGAGCTGACAGGGTGTAAATATTTTCCGATCTTTTCACAAAAATTCCAAATATAACGAAATTTCCTTAAAATCAGTCGATCCGTTTTCAATAGCGTCACCACATACTCCGGGACATGAGATTTGATATATATTTAGTTTAGTGCATTTAGTTTCTTTTCACACGCTTACCCAAATTTTACTGCAGCAGTGCCATATTTTGAATAATCCCTTCTGTATTCTTAACCTCATTCAAGACATATTTTATCTTTTAAAACAAAGCTGTCCGCTCATTCTCTCGAGATCCGACCCATTTTATTTAACTTTGTAAAAATTTCTACCAAGTCATTAGTTAAGCTTTTATAATAGAGTACAATGGATAATTCAATTTGAATAATGAAAACGATCTCTCAAATAATTAAGAAGACATCTTTCTTGGTCTCAAATAAAAATTACATTTGCGCCTCTTTTGACGTAGCATTCATTTTCTGATCTTTTGATTAGTATCAAAAATATAATTACAAATTGGTGACTCATAATTTTACTTTATATTTTTAATTCCATTTGAACTATAAAACATCTTACTACACAAGTTAAAAGTAATTTTGATTTTGTGTAAGTATTACATAAACAGAGTAGTTATTGTAGGACCGTTTCTTTTAATAAGTACAGAATATATTATAAGTTAAATGTAAATAAATAAAATATTTACATAAACCGGTTCAGAAGCTACAGTTGTTACTATCAATACTACTATTTTGATTCCGGATGCTTCACACTATGAAGAGTTACGCTTTAATAATAAATAAAATAAAAAAAATATTTTGAAAATAACTTAAGGAATAATTACCACATAAATGAACATCTATAAAATATATATTTCGTCATTTTAGGTCTGAGCGCCATGTTCTTAGAATATAGCATGAAAAGACTAAAAGTTGTTTTACAAAAAAAATGCTTTTTAACCGACTTCAAAAAAAGGAGGAGGTTATCAATTCGTCTGTTTTTTTATTTTTGTTACCTCATATCTCCCGACTGGCTGGACCGATCTTGATGATTTTTTTTTAATGAAAGGTGGTGCTCGTCATAGGGTCCAATTTTTTTTTTAAACCGGTTCTGATAATGGCATCCATGACAAAACCGGATAAGTCTTAAATTTGCGTACATTTGGAAAATTGATTGCGCGACAAATGGACGAATAACTCCAGATCACGCCAACCGATTTCGATGATTCTTTTTTTATTAGAAAGGATATACTTCAAGGGTTGTTTTGTGATAGTTTGGTAAGGTTCTGATGATGGAATCCACGACAAAGTGACGGAACTCCTAAATTCTTAGGAGCAAATCAACGATACTCGGCAGTATCTTCTATAAGCTATCCAGATATTTGAGTCGCCTACCGTAACTTCGGTATGGTCAAGTGCAAGTCGTAGTTAAATATGAAGATCAATGGAACTCCTCAACGGCTTACAGTAAAAGTGGGATTTTTGGCAAAATCTATAACTGTCCGTAATCAAATGCCAATGACCTTACGTTTGTTGCTGCATTGCAATATTTGAAAGGTGAATTATGTGTGAAGCGAAAATCCCGAAATCCTTATACCACATAAAGATTTCGGGATCGATCCCGGGTGTGGTGATCACTAAAACTCAAACAATAAATATAAATTTTAACAAAAAAAGAACCGCCTTCAACACAAACTTACAAATACATTAATATGCTCTAAAAAGTAAGAAATAATTGCCTATTCTGTTATAGTGTTCTTCGTATTGTTATATTTGGAGTGGCATAAAAAAAGCATTTCCCACCGATAAAAAAAGGCATAGTACAATTGTGACGGGTATCCGACACGATCGGAGAGAGATCAGACGCAGAACCGACGGCATAACGAGCTCTCCCAGACCTCCTCCCGGGAGTGGAACACACCGTCAACTTGCCAATTTCGGGCAAAAATATTGAGGAAATCTTAATAGAAAACTCAATTTCGGTTTTTTTTTATTGGCTCGATCCCGTACTCGGACCCAGGACCTTATGACTGTATTCGAAGCTGCTAACCACTAAATGTAAATGTTTACTACGTTCTAAATGACTCAAAGAGTTTCCTGTAATGCTGGAGTGAAATAACTAAGCACTCATCATTATTCTTTTTACCAGTAGTTCGCTTCTGCGCCGATCCCAAGAATGCGGGAGCCATATATCAACGGGTCCCGCTTTTAATCTCGCAAGCCCTATTTATTCACATTTATTTCGAAGGTATTTTCTTACCGGAATTTCCCCGCGGAACTGGGAAGCATTTGCTGTGTTTAACAGATTTGTGTCTTCTCTCTTAGTCCCCTGCGAAAAGGTGGTAATAATTCAATTTTATTATTATTTGTTAAGCATTGCTTTTCGAATGCATTTTTATTGATTTTTTATTTGCGGTAGTGTTTTACTTTGTTTAAATACTACAAAGACGTTAATACATAAGGACTATTACTTTTAAAATGAGTCCGTTTCAACAAGGCATTATTAATTAATTTATGTATTAGTTTATATGTATGTACTATATTTGAGAGGAGGTAGATTTTGTATCTATTTGTTTATAATCCTATTTATTATATCCATTACATTTAAGTTTGGATTGGACACCACCTGCCCCGTTTGTTTTTAGTAATTATTCTTTTACTCTAAGGTTGCCTGGTAGAAATCGCTAGTGAGCGATAAGGCCGCCTACCTGTACCTACAATTCTTATTCGGTAATTATTATTACTATTTTTTTTTTGTATATTCTGTGGTGTACAATAAAGTATTTTCTCTCTCTCTCTCTCTCTCTCAAGGCATTATTTTTGTCACATTTGTAATCACTATTAAAACAATAAAAAGCATGGAGCAACGTGGTGTGGATCTATGCTCTAAAATCCTTTGAGAGAGGAGGGCCGTTCCCAGCAGTGGAATGTCATAAGCTGCTATTTAAACAATAAATTGTCTTAAGTGACGCTGCTTACTCAAGTACACCTTAACTAAATCTGGTCATAAAAATCAGTTATCCTTTTGGAAACGTTTTTATTGTTTAAGTTTTTTATTTCCGCAAACCAATCTAATTTTTTTTGTCACTATACCATATTTATAGTATACAGTTTTATGTATTTCCTATACTCTATCTTATATAGCAAGCTGTGTTAAAAAGATTTCTGTAGCTTTTCGTAATCTTAGATTTCTTATAATAAATTTGGATTTCAAGGTTTTAAGTCGTTCCTTAATACAATTGTCAGTCGCATATTAGAATTAGTGTGTGGAACAACAATATATTTAACGATGCAAAAGTGTTGTATTAGGCGTACTTGAATAAAGATATTTTGAGTTGGGCTTTAATACGCTTGTACGGTAAATAAATAATCTAAACATAGCAAATGTAAATCTCAGAAGCAATTAGGAAAATCTTTGTATACAAACAAAGTCGTCATTGGAGTGACAAATGGAAAATCGTGACTGAGGGTCTGTTTGTTTTATTTATACAGAATCTCTTTGCGGGAATGAAGTCGACTTTCAATTGGTCCAAGTTTTAATGAACTCAACTGGGAAGTTTTAAAATTAAAATATGCAATGATTCATCAAGTTTATTTCACTAATAAAACATTATTAGGTTACATTGTTGCATCTCATCAAGCACCTAATCTTGTGACAGCCTCGCTTGCGGAATAGTGATAGTACTCGCTTCGCTAGCTAAGGTCCTGAGTTCGAATTTAGGAAATTGTTTTTTCTAATTTGTCTGAGTTGGGCTGGTCAGAGGCTTCAGCAATGGCTAGTTATCACCCTGTCTGCAAACATGTACTGCTAAAATTTTACGTTTCGGTACGATGGAGTATAGAAACCGTAACAGACATTTAACATGGAAGCACGTTTATTTATTTTAGATTGTATCATCATTTACCATAGCATTCGAATGCTCTCAAGAGCTAACGTATCAGAAATAACACAAAATTATAGTTTGAAGAACGCAAACTACTTTGCTTAATTAGTAGGTCCAAATAAAATCTTCTTTATTGAAGTTATTATTAATATGCTACTAACTACAGGTGTGTTAGCGAATGGTTAGAGATTATATGACTGTACTGTACCATAGTTTTAATAATTCAATAGTAAAAACTCCCTCATTTTGACTTTGACAGATGGCCATTTTAAATGTCTTTTCTATGCCAAAACAGAATTAACTATTTTTTACTCTATAACAGATAGAAGCAACATAATATAAAACCCTATGGAAAACATTATGAGATGCCTATGCCAACTGTGGACATCCATCGATTAAGTCGACGATAACCATCAATTTAATGATGCTGATCAGAATTATAGAATAAAGTTATTCAACCGTTATTTATTATTCTTAATTGAAATTGGAGAAATATAAGTTGAAAGATGTAGTTACATTACGCGTGTTAAATGGTATATTTTAAATGCCTTTGTTTTTCATTTATAACTGGAATGAATCGTTACCCTTTTGTTATGACTAAACTAAACTGTAATCTAGCACTATTTTAAGAAAAAAATAATTTCAGCATTACTACTTTAACGATGTCCAAATGATATTTTACGTAATTGACGACAGATGCATCTACATATATTGCGACATTTTGATATCGTCTCAATAATGCAAACGGTTTGCCCTCACATCCAATGTTGGATGCAGTCCAAGTCACATTACTTAAACCGACAAATTCCTGGTTAAGTATGACTTGGCTAGCACTTGTAGTTCTATTAGCTTTACGTAACTATCAAATGAAACTTAACTTTAACGTTAACTTTTAGTAGCCAAATATTTCGATCATCTGCAATCGTACCTTTGTAAATTTTAAGTTATATTGCCTAAATAATTCAATATAAGAGATATCCAGGTATCTATTGACACATCACGAAATCGTAGAGGCGTACAAGGCGTAGAGACTTGAAATTTGATAGGAATATTCGTTTTGTAGAATAGAGATCAACTAAGAACGGATTTTGCCAAATTTCACCCAAAAGGAAAATGTTAATTCAAAAAAGTGTTAATTCAAAAAAGTTCACATTTACAAACTATATCTTTTATGGTATATAAAACTTGATCAGAATTTTTTTTGACATAATGGAAAATATCAAATGTAATTTTTAGGAAATTCCACCCTCAAAGGGCAGTGCGGGGTTGTTTCATATTTGTAAAACAATTGCCTAAATTAATTAAAATGCTACCAAAAAAACATTCTAAGCAGACGAAGTCGCGGGTTCAGCTTGTATTTTATATGGGAACTTTAATTTATCAGTTTTTAACGTTTTCGCCCTTAGACAAAGTAACTTTCGAAGATTGCTAACGCTTAAAAAATGTATGGGAATGACGTCGGACATCGAAAATTCAAACTTTATTTACATTTTTAATTTTTAAGCGTTAGCAATCTTCGAAAGTAACATTGTCTACGTACCCTGAACCGCTGAGTTATACTTCGAATAGTGTCTCTAAGAGATTGATGGTACTTGAAAATTGTTGTTATGTATGTTTTGTTATTGTATGTTTTCTCAAAATTACTTTTTAAATCATGATGTGCTATAATATTTTTTTTACATTTACCACATCATTAATCATATTCGAATATTTTTGAAATGAAACTTTTTTAGACGCACAAGGTAATTTTTTTTTTGAAACGCGAAGATGTGCAACATTTTTATGCTAATTCGTATAAAGCTTATGTAGTTTTAATATTTACAAATGACATGTGGCATTTTAATTTGCCATTTCAAATAAGAAATTCACAAACAAAATTAAATTAATAATTTGTAATATTGAAAAAAAACACGTGACCTTTTTATTTACCATTCCTCATTTGAGATGTCAATAAATTAATTTTCGAGAGTTTTAATACTTTAATGACGATTAAATTCATTAAATTCCCAACATATCCTCATTTTCCCTGCCTCTAAGCCTCGGAAATGTTAAGTTTTAGATTTGTATAGATATAAACAAGACTTAAAAATTAGTTTGCCAAAGAAGTTCCCCTTCTGCCATATGTACTGCATACGTACGCACTTTTAAATATTTTTTATTGCTGACTGATTAGTGCTTGACTGTAATCACGCCTGATGGTAAGTGATGATACAATCTACGATGGAAGCGCACTTATCCGTTAAAAAGCAATTTACCTCTTATGGTTTCTACACGGCATCGTGCTGGAATACGAATCTCCTTGTTTGGCGGTACATCTTTGCTGGTAGGGTTGTAACGGTTGTAAATTCGTCCTACCAGGGATCGAACGCAGGGGTTCTACTAGCAAAGCAAGTACTCGCACCACTGAGAAGCCCTCAAAAGATCAACTTATATGACAAATAATGGATGTGATTACCTTCTGTGTGAGTGTAATTTTATTTCGTAACTATTTTTAGTAAACTAATAACGATTACAACTAGATTGATGTGGCATTTAATTACAACTAACCGGAGAGACTTACGTTACTCAACAACTCTGATAGTTGATCCGCAAAACTTTGCCTTAATGAATGAAGAGTTTGCCAACTAATTTGCCATCGTACCGCGAGGGCAGCACCCCTTAAACCAATTAATAACGCTTCTGAACTGGCAATTGTTACCAAGCAGCCTAGCGTGTGATATCGCAAAACATACCTTTGCAACACAACCGCCAAATATAGCGATTTCGATCGCAATTCCCATTCTGTTCTTAGAACAATGCGGTCACCACAATCTCTGGTATTGTTTCAGATAACACAATTAAACACATCAAAGTGTTCGAAATAGGTTTACTTGTTATATCTACACATAACAAAAGAGAAAAGGTTTATTTTCGTGTAGGTTATTTTAGCATAGTATAACAGGAACACACTTAATTTATTAAACTAAAAACAATCATTAGCCACTGACCTCGGACAGCGAGACTATTAATAAAAAGACAATTAAAAGGTAGACAGAGGACGCTACGGATGCTCCTCTTCTCCGGCACAGAAGGTTAAAAGATAGTAAAATCGCGGTTTTCCTGCCCTCAAAATAGTTTCCTAGCAGGAATCTTCCGGAGTACCTAGGTAGCAATCTTCTGATAGTCCAGCGATATTCTGGTTCTCGACTAAGAGATTGGGAGGGTATTGCTGGACACTTTATGGTCTGATCAGAATGCACAAGGGCATTTCCCAGCGTAAAAAAACTCATTAGATACTTCTACAATTCGCTTTTGACGATGTAGTATTCTATATAAATATAAGTATTACATAAATAAAAACCTGAAATACCACATAAATTTTATTCCATTTGAACTTCTTTTAAGCTCTCAGAGTTTATGTATTGTAATTTTAAATCAATTAAAATACCAAATATCTTTGCAAGGAATATAGTACCAGCTCAAACTATATATGATAATTGAGTCTCAATATGTCAACCGGTCAGTATGCATATCTCTAAATGTAAAATAATTACACTTAGTAACGATATCATTAACAAGGAATTCTAAGTAGCTCTAACCTTCCTATCAGTATCTCAAAAATTTTATCGTTAATTCTTCATAGTCGCTTGCGAGAAGGGAAATTGCTATTGATAAGTCGATTTTTATAATCATATTTAACTTATTTTCTCAACTAATATAATAATAATGGCAAATTAAAAGAATTAGTTACATAGTAATTCTTAGAATTATGGCGCTCACTCGCAGACGATCACAGATTTTCATTTATAATAATCAATGTAACTCGCAAGACAATTTAAATAATAAAAATTAACCGATATTTATTTTGTTTGCAATATATTGGCATTATTATCTCTATTGGGTTTTACAGCGTTACCGGTAAGAGGGTGGAAATGGAATTTAAGTCGAACACGGGCGTAGGAAGAACCCGAAGGTTCAACAACAGCGAAGGATGACTAAATTAGATATAGAAATTCTTTTCTATTTTATACTCCCTTAGTAATTCGGTAGATAATTTATTTACTATGAATAATATAATATAGTTGTCAACATTGCCCATTAATGGGTAAAAGTATCAGTGAAAAAGGTGGAGAAATATCTGATGTCTATTATTCTATAGACTGATAATTGTCACTTGTCCTGGTTGTATCTGATCGAGATTCACAAACTATATAAGATATTTCGAAGGCTTTGCTCGCAGAGGCCCGAGTTCGGTGCCCGGCAGAAGAAAATTAGCGAATTAAGAAAATTGCATTTTCTAATTTGTTTGCGTCTGCACTGGTGGGAGGCTACCAGCAAAGACATACCTAACAATAAAAATATTTAATCACGTTCCTCGCTATTTGAGAGAATTGCCACTAAAATATATCAAACCAAAAATTAAAAATTGGCAGCGGACGAATGTTATCACAATATGAGCGAGTTTTTTCAGAAGGGTTAGCGAAATATTCTGAATTCATCGTTTTTTGATTCTTTCTACTATTTACACTTTGTATTTTGCGTAAGTTAATTAATGTAAATCGATCGATCGAAATTATTAATTGACTTACTTGACTTAATGTCCTATATCCCCTAGGTGGGGCAGAGTGCGTCCACAGTGATTTTCCATAGCGAACGATCCCGAGCATTACGCATCACCTCGCTCCATGTCATTCCAATGTTCCCCGCCTCGGCTAATACGGAACGACGCCAAATCTGTCGGGGCCGACCACGCTTCCTTCTACCTTGAGGATTCCATTCCAAAGCTTGCTTGGGTATCTGATTGGAATCCCAACGTAGCTTACGGCCGATCCATTTCTACTTTCGCCGTTTGATCTGGTGTTCGATCAAAGTCTCATGGCATTTCTATAGCAGATCTTAGTTAGAGATTACATCGGGCCAGTAGATTCCGAGGATGCGACGCAGACACCGGTTGACGCAGACATGGATTTGGCGCGAGATGTCCTTGGTGACCTTCCACGTTTGGCACCCATATAGCAACACAGATTTCACGTTAGACCAGAAGATTTTAAGTTTAATCCTTCGGGTCAGTTTCCGCGATTGCCACACTGGTCCTAGACGTGCGAAGGTGGCTCGGGTTTTGGCGATCCGAGAAACGATGTCTTCTTCGGTGGTTTATTTGACGTTATTGTGACCGTTGACAAAAGACTTGGGCAGTATGAAATAATTTCGACATTGTTTCATTTTGAAAATAATCTAAATTCGCAACACCCTGACAAGGTTTCGCTTGTGATTAATGTTACTAGTTAAATGCAATAAATAAAATTATGTTCCGGTACAATGCTGTGTAGAAACCATATGAGATATATCGACTCTTACCAAATTAACGCGCTTCCATCTTAGACTGTATCAACACTTTCGATCAGGTGAGAGCACTGTCAAGCGCTAAACAGCCAGCAATAGAAACAAATTAAAAAATATGCAGAATTGTAAAATCTGTCGAGATTTGTAAAAGAATTATTTATGGTATAAAATCACTTTACTTTGTGCAACATATTCAGCACTACTGTGTGTAAAGCACTGAATATATTAAATTATTTATTTGGAAAAAAAAGTAGTATTTCGTCACTGAAAGTATATTTACGAGCACTCGAACCAAAAATTTATATGCCAAAAACCTGCTATGTATGTCAAACATTTCATGAGTAAAGTGTAGAATGCGGCATGCGTGAAAATTGGCTGTTTTAACAAGCATGATGTGTTGTCAGAACGTAATTCATGTCTCCGCATATACACATTTCTAAGCCAATGAGATGTTTACATGAAATAATGATTATTTATTTATTGACTATATTCTGTTCTCTTAGATAAATTATACTAAATTCCTCATAGTTGCTAGCGAGAGGAGAAATTGCCATTGATTAGTCGATTTTTATAATTGTATTTAACTAATTTTCTCAACTTATATAACAGTAATAGCAATTTAAAAGAATTACTTACAAAGTAATTCTTAGAATTATGGCGCTCACTCGCAGACTATCACAGATTATCAGTTATAATAACGAATGTCATTCGCTTTAAGACAATTTAAAATAATAAATATTTTGTTTGCAATATATTGGCATTATTATCTCTATTGTGTTTGCTTACACAGATAGATTATCTAGATATCTTTCAAATTGTGTATTCATTAGATATTGACGCTGGAAATAAGCACGTCGTAAACTGCAAATTTGAAAGTGTCTATTGGATTACAAAAACTTTTGAAATGAAATGTTTATCTGCTGGACATGGGGACACAGAACGAAAAAAAGATTTTTGTGCATCACATTCTACCGTAGCTACAGTATGCAAATATTTTTAATACTAATAATAATATATAAAATGTTATGTCAGATTTAATTACAGTTCAATGAAGTGATTGTACAAGTAATTAGTAAGGCTTCGCATACATACTCGTAAATGTGTAAGAAATAAAACTCAGTCATAATTAATAAAAATTTTAACAAAAAAACGCCTTCAAAGCAAATTATTCCAAACAAAAAATATGCACTAAAAAGTACAAAACAATTGCGTGTTCTTTTTTAGAGTTCTCGCAAGTAAAATGAAATTAAAAATATTGGACTACTTAAATGTCCCTGAAATTTTTTATGATGTTATAATGCACTTGCAATTATTATTACATTCGGAGTCGGTGTGTGTATTGGAAACTATTTTGTAAATTGACATTACCGGCATTATATTAACATAAGGATTTCGTTAAGACAATATTTTGCATGTCACGTGTTTGTTTCCAGCGTCGATATAAAAGTTATAGCAACCATGCAAACCTGAGAGCTTAATTCGTAGTTTATGAATGCCTCGTTGCTATATTATTCGCGGCACACTAAAAACATATCAATATATTATTAATTATTTGTGTGTTTCAAATTTTAATCAACTCTAACGGTAAATATTCTGCCAATATAGATTTATACTCTTTATATTAGGAGACCACTTCCGAAAACGAAAACAGACGATTGAACTAAAACCTTTGATAATGGTACGGAAAAAGATCCCGATATAATAAAGTCATATTTTTAAAACTTTTTATTAGCATTATTTACACTATATACAGTGTTTCCTAAAAAATACCTTACTTTACTAAAAAACCAATAATGAAACACAAAATCAAAAAGCAGCTGATGTTCGGGTCAATGAATGTTCGCGGCCGACGCCGGTGTGCGTGTAAAAGAAACCACTAAATTAAGCGAAAGTGCGAAAAACCACCACGCCCTTGTTTTAAACATGAGATATTTTTTAGAACCAGGATCATTTTTTTCCATCTCATCATCAAAGGTGCCATTAGTACTATCATCTGTCTTCGTTTTCGGACGCGGTCTCCTATTATATCAAAATCAGAATCTTGGTCAGAAATATACCACAGTGCTTATTTTGAAGGAATTATCAGCAGAATCAATGCCAAGCCAGACTTAACTTTAGGTAGTGATGTCTTAGCCTCATCATAAATGTGATCACGCTTTTTATAACGAATCTCATTTAGATATATTCGGAAATTCGAAGTTACTAAAAAGAAACCGACAAGAAACTCAGTAGTTACCCTTCTGAACATAGTATTTTATAAGTATACATCGTGTAAGATTGAGCTTTTATATGCAAGTGGAAAAACGTTAAAACATTTTTATCTTTTAAGACACCTTTAGTATATGTTAAATAATATAGGGAGATAGATTGCATATGCATATAGAGATTGAAACTATCTTTATTTCACGAAGAAGAGCAATACGTGCCCTATATCACTAAGGATCTCGCGTTTCCTTAAGAAAAAAAAACCATTAATTCTCACAGTGCCGTCCCAATATATATTGTATAATATTTTATATATCCGTAATGATATTCATTTATACAGCAAAAAGAGCGAAACACAATTTTAATACAATGAATAAAAACAAACATGTATGCCATGAGTGAAGAAGGTTCAGTAATCATTTGTGAGGTTGAGCATATGCATTTTTAATAAGATACCCGAATCACTGTTGTGTTTGCCCCCACATCATTTTAATAAATATGTTAAAAACGTCCTATTTATAACGTTGAAGATTAATTAAGTGACAAAGATGTTTGGACTTAATTGACAGTTGCGTATGACACATTGTAAACTACAAAAACTATATTTAAAGGAGTAAGTTGAGTCCGTTGAATTTCTTGCCGGTTTCTTCTTAGCGGAATCAACTTTCCTAACCGGTAGATTTGTTACCAGTGGACACATGAATGACGATTCAAAAGTGCTTTTTGAGTCTACATAAATAAAGAATATTTTGATTTTAATTATGTATAATAAAATAAATACTAGCATGTTTCATATTATATGTTTCATATCATATGTTTATGTTAAAATGTTTCCACGCGTACGCTCAAGAATTCTGTATTTTATTTGCTTATTCAATTATTCGTTCATTCATTTATTCACTCATTAAATTTTACATATAAATTGAAAATCCTGTACCAAATATTTATGTTACCCACACAAAGGTTGTAAAAAGTAAGTAGCAGCCAATTAACGTCTCACTGCTGGGCACAGGCCTCCTCACTCATACGAGAGAGGGTTTTTAGAGTATAGACCCACCACGCTGCTCCAGTGCGGCTTGGCAGGCATAGTACACAGGTGCACTCTCAATTCCTTCATTTTTATAATCCTACGTGACGGCAATCCGACACAACGGAAAGAGAAAGATTAGGCGCAGGATCGACGGCTTAACGTGCTTTCTGAGGTACGGGGGTGGATCACACCGCCAAATTTTTCCCAACTTCGGGCAAATATTGAATAAATCTTAATAGAAAACTCAATATCGATTTCAAATTGGCCCGACCCCAGGACCTCATGTCTGTAGTCGAACATGCTAACCACTAAACCAGAGGCAGCACTGAGCAGACAAAAGATGTAATTCTTTTGTCTGCTCAGTTCTATATTTGTGTAATCCAAAACAACGCCTGACTTGACTGAGCTATATAATAATACTCCATCAGGATTCCAACTACATATCATCCCCCCGAGACTAAGATTCAATGCATCTATTTGTATTTCTCAAGGATTATTAACAGCGAGGGATCATTATAATATTTATGAGCAATAGCAATTGCTTTCCACCAGATAGATAGCTTATTTTAATTTCAAGGGCATATTGTTTATGCCTAGCATTTTTATGGTAAAAATCAATTTAAAATATGAATTATTGAAGTTTTATTCTTATAGTTACTTGAACAATTGAGTTTGAAATCAAGAACACAGTTTGTGGTTAGTCATCTGTTAACGAGAATGAGAGAATGTTATAGAGAATTGTCGGGATTTTATGTCACGAGTATCGTCACGTGTAAAAAGTAGTGACCTTTTAAATTGTGTATTTCCTCGAAAAACAAAAAATATTCTTAAATTTCTAGACGTTTAGAATATTTTGAGGCCTCACTCGAATAATACTAATAAGGTAAGGTAAGTAGCAGCAGAATTCAAAAATCGAATTTAAGTTTTCTATTAAGGTTTTCTCAATATTTGCCCGAAGTTGGGAATAATTTGGCGGTATGATCCACCCCCATGCCTCGGAGAGCACCTTAAGCAGTCGGTTCTGCGCCTGATCTCTCTCCGGTAGTGTCGGATTGCCGTAACGTCGAACTCTTATAGAGTGAAGGAATAGAGAGTACACTTGTATACTGTGCCTGCCAATCCGCATTTGAGCAGCATGGTGGGTCTATGCTTAAAAACCCTCTCTTCTATGAGTGGAGGCCTGTGCCCAGCAGTGGGACGTTAATAATACTAATAGAGTGACACAATTAACTGGATAAATACGTTAATGAAATTCGATTGTGAATCATAATGAAACATTAGTAATTATGTAACCACCCTTTGAATTTTATAATAATTTTAATCATATTTATGACATTTTTAAGATCGTCACTATGCAATACATAGGTATAATGAAATCTTATCAAAGTACAATAACTTTAAAATGTGCAAATTGACCTTTGAGTATATAGCGCGATGGTATGTTTTTATTTATAAGATAAAAAGGTGCTTGTCTCTTAAAGATCTTTACATATTTTAGAGTCGCTAACTAATTTATAGGTTAAGTAATACTATTCTCATTATATTACATACTTTTACTTTTAACACAATACTAACGTTGATACAAACTAAGAACTGTCACTAGGCGATTATTCCTTTCAGTCTCCTGTGCTACATTTCTTATACCAAATGCCCCACCCAAAGAATAATAAGTACACCAATCACAGTCGTCATGAAAACGACGACTAAAAAAGCGCCTATCAAAATAGAGAATTTCCGGAACAGCGCCAAACCGGTCGTAGTGCATGTAAACGTTTCACCGATATAATTGCAAAGATCTCAGCATAATTAACAAATATAGTAATTCAACAGCAATCTACAAATAAAATAATAATGATCGCTAACACAAATTTATTACTTCCTGGTGAAAAGCTGAATTTTAATAAACCACCAAATAACGAATTAGTTGTGACTTACGTTTGGTGGGTAACGTAACGAATTAGTAATCACTTACGTTATAAATAAATCGTAAATTGGGAAACGAATTTAGTATCTGTACTAAGTCATTGAAATAGTTACAAATCGTAGGAAATATCTTGTAAATAACAACCTCTTTTCTTTCCACGCTGAATCAGATAGCATTTTTTATAAATGGTCCATAATTTCGATTTCAACATCCCAATATAGACAACAAATTGCTGTCAGTACAGATCGCGTTCGACAAAGGGCAAATTGTTTTGTGCGTGACGTTAATAGGATGGGAGCAATTCTTCACATCTTGGCTTTATTGGACCATAAATCACTCACGATTGTTTATACTGCCACTATATCAATTAAGCGTGTAAAACTTATAAAACAACCTTGTTTTATAACTACATTTTGTCTGTTGAAATTTGACGGCTTCCCTTGCTATAGTTACGAGTATTCGCTTAGCTAGAAGAGGCCCTGGGATCGATTTCCAGTAGAGATAATGTAGAAAACTGCATTTTCTAACTTATCTGAGTCTGTTCTGGGCGGCTTCGGTCATAGTTACAACTTCACCAGTAAAAACGTAACGCCAAACAAGAAATTAGCGTTCTCGTACTATGCCGTTTTAGAAACCAAAAGAAGTAAATAACCTTTTAGCAGGTTAGCATACTTCCATCTTAGACTATATACTCACTAACCATCAAGTGAGATTATATTCAAACACTGACCTGTCAAACTGTAATTCAAACGTAAACCTCACACTTTCTTTCCAATTTATTCATTCTAATTATGAAAATTATAGTAACTCGAACCATCTGCACTTATTTTTTGAAACATACAGTTTCATAGTATTGTTATATGAATTAAAATATTATCTATTTAATCTATAAAGATCAATAAATTTAATAATTCATAGAGAGAATTATTCTAACATTGCCAAAAAAATTGAGGTTTCCACAGCACTGACTTGATTGAATTAAGATTCTCTAAAATACCTCCTATATAAATTGTTAATCTTTATATTAAATTTGTTGCTGTGGCCGTAATTCGATTAAGCGGATAATATTGTTTCCGTTAATTTAGCCTTTGTACAGTATGTTAATCAATCAATGAATCAATTATACAAAACGAGATGAATGCCAGAAAAATATAGGTCTTATTAAAGTCTGCGACATGAATATAAATGTCGATCGTGTTGTACTGAAAATTGCAGATTCCGTTATATAAATTACGAATCGCGCAATCGTTTGTAATATGATGCACTTACTAGAACTCATGTTCTCTCTGTCCTGCATTTGTCGTCAAAGCGTTTTGTTGAATTCAATGTACAATTCCACTGTTGAGTTGAGCACTTACAAGTTTAAATTAAAATTTTATAGACGCCAACACTATCGAGTTTTCGAACATTCTCTTATTTTCGCTTGCAATCGGAACTATTTTCATTTGTTAACTATGGCAGCGTAATTGAAAGCACTAACCAGTTGTTTCAGGACCAGTAAAATTCTAACAGAATTAAAAATTTCATTTTTATTGATTCCTCGTAACAAATCCATGGCTCCTACGTATAGCATCTTGTATTTTAGACATTTTCACGTTTTTGTAATTTTGACGATTCTATCATTTATAAACCTAGGTTATTGTTTTTTTTAACTATATAGCTTTATACATATAAATATAATATGTCGGAGTGCTTTTGTCTGTGGAACGCTGGCGCCATCTGTTGAAATAGGGCAGAGTCAATAAGTGAGAATCCGGCGCGCGTCTCGCCAGTTCTCGGGTGACGATCCGCCAGAGCGGTTGACTATTGAAACTCTCGCATTCCTAGCTACTATTGTTAATGTTGTTGTGTAAATTGTTACCGGGAACATTAAGTGATTGGACATTATAGTCTGAGTTAATTAATAAAGTGTTTAATTGCACCATCAAAGCCCACAGTATGGAAATTGAATTATGGATGCCACTAATGACGATGTCGGCGGAGAATCCTACGCCCCTATGATTTATGCTCCTTCTCTCTTATTCTCCAATATACATATATATATATTAGAGATATCCAGGTATCTATTGACTCATCACGATATCTCTGGATCCATATGGCGTAGAGACTTGTAATTTGGTAGGAATATTCCTTTTGCCCAAATTAATCAAAATGCTACCCAAAAAAAATTCTACGCAGACGAAGTCGCGGATTCAGCCAGTATATTAATTACGGTTACAAACAATTTCTCTTCAAAACGCTATATTACAACATTATGATTTATTCTTCGATTTTTATATGTAGTGGCTGTCAAGACAATTGTAGCAAAAGGATAAAAGAAAACTATATTTGTCATATTGTAAAGATAATATTAAAATATTAATTGATAAATAAATCGGTTATGTATTTAAAATAAAAAAAGAACTATTCTGCAACAATATACACAAATTCTATTTGAAATTTCTGAACGTCGTAATATTGCGCAAATATAGAAGATAAATATGTAAATGTTAATTTTTGACATGTTAATTCATTTCTTATTTTAAGTCATATTTTTACACAACATATTTTTTGACTCTATTATGTTTTTTTATAGTATGGCTTACGTATCATCAGTTGCATCAAGTTACGGCACCTAGCAACGATAAAATTAAATTTCCTATTATTTGTATTTCAACCTATCTAACGAATCTTTCTTCCTTTGATCCAATTTATTAGGAGATATGCAAGGATCATGGCAAGTGGAAGGATGTTGTCTCTGCCTACCCCTATGGGAATGAGGCGTGATGCTATGTATGTATGTATGTAAGATCCAATTTAAATAATGAAATCTCATCAGTGCTTACGTTAATCTACACAATATTCTATAAATATTATTAGATGTCTGGTATGTTTACACCTGTATTATACCTGTATGTCTGTAATATTATAATGGTTTTCTTTCAATACATTTTTTATTTTTATGCGACAAACTTCTAAAAGACTCCATAAGATGTTCCTTCCATCTGTTAATTGCCATCTACTCATCCATCTGTTAACGAATAAGCTTGGTGTGTATGATTGTTACTTATTCAACTTCACATTAAACATTGATTGCTAATGATTTAATCAATTATATATAAAAACTTATACGGATGTTATACGTTAAACTTCACGGTATCGTATTATCGAAGTTTGTTCACTTACTGTACCAAGAAATGTGGTAACAACGAACGTCAATACGGAAAGTAAATAAAATTTCCATACAGCTTGTTAACGAAGGTTCCTCAAAAGAAGTTATGAAATAAATATGTCGGTAGAAACGTTTCAATTTTATTGGAAACTTTTTGAAAATAGAACAATAGAAAAACATCTTTTGGAAAAACTAATTATAAAAAGTAATTAAAGGTTCTAACAATTCTTATAACTAAAAGAAATAGTAGAAATCTTTGGAATACAACATTAAAAATGTTATTTGTAAGTGTCCAAGGCAGACGTTGTTGTTAGAAGTCTCAAGATTTTCGCTGGGACTCTTTTCTATAATATGAGATTAGAAAATATTTACTTAATAAAATAAAGTTTTTGTTAGAATTGTCAGTATTTTATTAAAAACATTACTTCTAAACATCTATTCAAACATGCAAAACTGCTCCAGCTTGCTAACCTTCCTTGTGGCTTAATGTGGCATTATTAATATGGTCATAACTGTTATTTCTCTGAAAATAATTTGAACAAGAAGTAGCTTATGTAATCTATTTGATATTAAGAATATCGCCAAAATCGATAAGTGGCTTTACAAAGGTGAACCGAAAGTATCGAATAAACTTTCATATTCTAAACCCAAAAAAATAGTTAATCTAACTTTTGAAATTGTGTTTGAGGAAAAATTCAGCAAACTCTATTGGCCCAATATTACAGGAAGATCTTGTAATTAAAGAGGCCACAAAATGTGTATTTAAATTAATAATATCAATCATTTGTGCTATATTCCCTGTGAAACAACTGTATATATTTCAATACTTCAAAAAAAAGTACGCTACAAAAAGCCCATTCGAAGAAAAGTTAGAACAGAAGTTGATTACCTACTTTCACGGTATTTGGAACAAGACTCTCGTCACTTTTTCGCGCTTTTTACTCGAGCATTTACGAATGCAAATGAAAAGACTAGGGCTATAGCTTTTGATTTCATAAGACGGTAAGATGAATAATTTTTTTCTATTTTATCGTTGTATAATGTAAATGATACTTGCTAGAATACTGCCTTGACTAGCTTCAAGAATAATGAACTTCCATACGATATTTTATTTACTGTGCCACAGTCTTTAACGCCGAATAGGAATTAAATATACAATAAACCTGATTTCATCATCCTGCAATCATACGTCTACCTTGGAGCTCTTATCTCAAACCGAGGAGGTTGCCTAGACGAAGTCAAGATACGCATGGCTATGAGTAGAAGTGCAATGGACAAGCTGAAGAAAATATGGAAGAACAGAAACATCACCAAAGGTTCGGCTCGCAAAATCGCTGGTGTTTCCCATATTCCTATACGCTACCGAAACATGGACCCTGCGACAAACTGAAAGCCACAAGATAAGCGCTCTGGAGATGTGGTGTTGGAGAAAGATGCTCGGAATCTCTTGGCCTGAGTTTCGAACAAACGCCTCCATCCTAGATGAGCTTGGCATTAACGAGCGCCTATCCACTCAAGTGCACAGTCTGTCTTAAAATTTTTTGGGCATGTTAGTCGGCTTGGAAAAGATTCCATAGAACGTCTAGTCGTTCAAGGGAAGGTAGAAAGCACAAGACCTTGAGGGAGAACCCGATGAAATGGACAGACCAAGTAAAGGTTGCAGTGGGAGCTCCCGTGCACTAATGCGCCCGATTAACGGCGAATAGGCAGCGGTGGCGCGGCGTCGTAAAGCGAGTACTGCCTGCATCGGGAACGTGATGACCACGACCACTCTGACAAAGAAGAAGAAACCTGGTGTAGTGATAACAGTTTGAACGAAACTGCATTCCCCTTTTTGTAGTGTCTGTTTGTCAGATAAATTGTAAATTAAACAGACATAGCATATATTGTCTCTCTGTTTTATGTTTAATCTCATATATATTGAAAGCGACTTTATTAAACTTTTAAAAAAACAAAACTTCACTGTCACATTTTAAAATATTAAATAGTGAGGAGCAGAATGTTTTTTCTTTTATTTGACTTTATTGCACATATAAATACACAAAAAAAGAAACAAATTTACAAAAATTAACAAAAAACAAACAATATTTGGTATTTGGCATGCAACGGCGGTCTTATTGTTATAAGCAATCGCTTCCAGACAACCCTTGACGACAGGAGGTACTTAAAAAGCAGAGGGCGATGGTGCAAATTAAGATATTTGTGAGGAGAAAAAAACCCATAGGAAAAGATAACGGGACTTTTAAAAATAAATATATTTTAGACGTTTAAAAATTGGGAATGAGTTTGAATGACGGATGTCATAGGGAAGAACATTCCACGGTCTAATTGACTTCGCAGTGAAGGAGTTCTAGTAATACTTAGAGTGACAGAATTAGTTACTTGGGAGATTATCGCTGGATGAACGAAGATTAGGATGATCACAATTATAATTACGAAAAGAAAAACGTTCCTTTAAATAAGAGGGAGTATGAGAGTTGTAGAGAACAGAATAAAGAAGAGTGAGAATATGTAAGTTCCGACGCCATCTAATAGAAAGCCATTTGAACTTCTGACACGTGATCAAATTTNTCATTCCACGGTCTAATTGACTTCGCAGTGAAGGAGTTCTAGTAATACTTAGAGTCACAGAATTAGTTACTTGGGAGATTATCGCTGAATGAACGAAGATTAGGATGATCACAATTATAATTACGAAAAGAAAAACGTTCCTTTAAATAAGAGGGAGTATGACTGTTGTAGAGAACAGAATAAAGAAGAGTGAGAAGATGTAAGTTCCGACGCTGTATAATAGAAAGCCATTTGAACTTCTGACACGAGATCAAATTTACGTCCATAAATAAACCTGATAGATAGTGTTTTTTTTAATTTTCTTTGTTATATTAAAGTGTATGAAAAAAATGAAGCGAGTACAGCATGATATTCATATGCCCATTCCTCAGTAACGTAAAAGAATTCGTTTAACTTGACAATAGAATATCAATCATTTATTTATAATCGCCGAATGTGAAGATAACCGTGAAAGTGGGAATTATTCTATTCCGGTATCCGTTATCTAAAATTCCAATTTGAAATCCAATTAATTCATATTATTATTTATTTATTCCTGTACAATTCAGAAGAAAATGCTTTGTATTTTCTACAATACCTTTAAAGATTTCCCAGGAAAACAATTTTAATACTAACACATAAAGAGATGCGTTATACAGAAAACCTTTTGCTGTACCTTCTCACTGTGCAGAATTCACCAACTCTTTAGAAGCTCATGCAAAAAAGGATTTTCCTGGAAAGCGAATTTGACAAAAAAGACGTGGCATTCTTATTTACAAATTATTTAACAAATTGTGGCTGTGTGTGATTAAATGATATGTGGCATTTTAATACTATATACTATTTTTCATACAATTTCAAATAAGAAATTCAAAAACAAAATTAAATTAATAGTTTCTAGTATTGAGAAAAAACACGTGACATTTTTATTTACAATTCGTCATTTGAGATGCCAATAAATTATTTGTATTAATTTTCGATACTGTTAATATTTTAATGACAATTAAATTCATATCTTCTCTTTTTTCTTGCTCTAATTCTCGGAAATCTAAAGTTTTAGGTGTTTAAATATAAATAAGACTTAAAAATTAGTTTGCTAAAGAACTTTCATTTCTGACATATGTACTATGTACGCAAGCACTTTTAATATTCTTGTGTTTGTTATAGTCAGGAGAAGGTACTTGTAAAAGAAAAATCGGGTAAGTTGCATGAAACGTTAGAATTTGTAAGAAAACCACCATGTAAAAAGAAGAATGTTTTGATTATATTAAAATTAAACACTATGTGTTTGAATCATGATTTTAATTAATTAATTACACCAGCAGTCAGAACGCGGTACTGACCATTAATACAAGTAAAACGAAATTCGATGTGGTATCCCGTAAACAAGAATTAGATCCCCATGTAAAAATTAGGTGACAAGAATCTCGAGCGAGTGCGACAACACAAATACCTGGGGGCATGGGTGAATGAAGCATGGGAATACGATCAAGAAATAAAAACCCGTATAGAAATCGCCCGTGCATCATTCAATAACATGAAAAGAATATTGCGCTGTCGCCAAATAAATTTAAAGTTCAGAGTTAGGATCCTACTTTGCTACATCTGGCCAGTTGTCACGTACGTTTGCGTACGGTTGCAAGCATGGGCCCTGAAAGAGGACACCATAAAACGCGTCGAGGGGTTTGAGGTCTGGTGTTACCGTCGCATGCTTCTCATCAGTTGGACCCAAAATTTTCGCAACGAAACCGTATTTCAGTGAGTATTCACTTCCGTAACCGTACTTCAGTATCAAGAGGTGGAAACTTGAGTGTCTCGGTCACATGCTTTGGCACGATAGGTACGGGTTACTCCAACTTATCATGACGGGCATGATTGTGGGCAAAAGGCGTGCTGGACGTAGAAAGAAGTCTTGGCAGTGGAACATACGCGAATGGACAGGAATAAAATCCGCAGCGAAACTGTCCCGTCGTACGAAGGATAGAAATAAACTCAAAAAGTTAGCGCCCACCCTTCAAGAAAAATGAAGAGGCACTTCTAGAAAAATAACACCAATTCATATTGATTTTCATAGTTGATATAGAAAAGTCTATCGAGTCAAGAGATTATTAATTATGTTTAAGTTCTCATTATATATTTTTTTAAATTAAAATTGGCTCTCTAATTTATGTAAATTTTTTTTTGTAATTTTTTTCTCTAACTCAGCTTGCACTACAGTGAAGAATCGGTATTCCTTATTCATTATCAACGGGGCTTTCTTGAACCAGTAAGGTTTTTCGGTGGATATTAGCTGTAAACATTAAATCTCGCTTTTTCCTCTAAGTCAAAGTAAATGATTCATAGAAACAAAATATGAGCTAGGTATATATGATAATACAAATATTTTAACTGCAGATATTGAACATGAAATTAGACAAAAATAGTAATTTCTTTCTACCGAGTTTATATCATTCTGTTGCATACATTTGTAGTTTAAATCTCATTCAACTCAATCTCATTCACGAGCATCAGTCGTTTTGTACTAGATGGTCCAGGAAATGTAATGTCGCTTTATGAGAGTCTCGGAAATCCTCGCTCTGAGAGAAATATGATTCGCATTATGTGAAATTTTTGTCGTATTCCTATTGTCTGCGAATAGCTGTATTCAATTTTAATAAGGGGAAGTTCTTACTCATATAATTAATCATCCTCAATATCACATTTTTACTGCTTCTTATTAGGGCTAGATTATATTTTCATTATTGTATTAGCAAAATTACTTAATTAATAAATATAGTTAATTGAGGTTTACTCAGTAGTCGATCACAGCTAGAATTTATTAATAACTAGCAAATAAGCGTATACAGCTTACAAATTTTCATCCAGGCCAAAATTCTCTGTTTTCAAAGCGAAATCACTCACCAATAATTTCTAGCTATCAGCATTTAAGCATTCTAAATGCAGACATATCTGCCCGTCATTTAGAATAACATGTACTTTTATTTATCGTACGATAATACAAATCATTACAAATACATCTACATTTTAAAAGAAATAAAATCCTAATTAAAACCGAAGCCTGTTAAAAGTGTGCTTCGTTTTATACATATGAACGTATGTCAGTTTAATGACATTCATTTGCAATTAACGCATTCATACAAGTACCTCGGAATAATTACTACCCTTCGGTTATTTACAGAGACCCTCGGCGCTGCGAGCGTATTGTTCTACACGTCACTCCTATTTGTTAATGGAAAAAGCGCACAGGGAAGAATAAATTGCCTTTTATTGTTCAACCGCAGTCATGTGTCCTAAAGTGAGTGCTTATTTAAGGACTACTTGTATATTCACAGATAATAATTGAATTTTCGATATTAAACTGTTTGGAAACTAAGTATATGAATATAAATTGGGTATTATATATAATAAAGCATCACAAAGTTACTTACATATCTGGGGAGCAATCTTAGGGTTTTATAAATAGCTAGGTGGGGTCAAAAAAAGCCAAACCGGTGCATGATGCATGGAGAGATGATGAGTGTTGATACCAACACTTATGTATGGTAGTGACTTTATTTAATTTATTTATTTATTTAAAAAAAGGGCACCAACAGGATACATCTACAAGTAAAATTACATATAAATCTTATAGAAAAGTGGTTTTAGAATTAGAAGGTAACCTACTTACTGGTAGCCTCATCACGGTTATATAATAAAATTACACTAAAGGGTGAAAAAAAAATGACGCATTACAAAGAGTGAAGAACAGAAACATGACTAAAACTAAAACTACAACAACAACTNCTTATTTAAGGACTACATGTACATTCACAGATCATAATTGAATTTTCGATATTAAAATGTTTGGAAACTAAGTATATGAATATAAATTGGGTATTATATATAATACCGCATATAACAAAGCATCACAAAGCTACTTACATATCTGGGGAGCAATCTTAGGGTTTTATGAATAGCCAGGTGGTGTCAAAAATAGCCAAACTGGTGCATGGTGCATGGAGGAGTGTTGGTGCCAACACTTATGTATGGTAGTGAAAGTTGCGTATGACAGAAGAAGCATTGAAGTAAAATAAATGCGGTAGAGATAAGAGCTTTGAAAGGTATGAGTGGATTGAACATGAGTGACAAAGTAAGAAATAGTGTGATAAGAGAAAGTTGTGGTATAAAAGAAGATGGCAGTGACTAAAATTGAGAAAGGTATGCTTAGACAGTTTGGGCACAGAGAAAGATTGAATGTAAGGAGAATGACGAAAAGGATTTACGAGTCAAGAGTAAATGGAAAAGTTGGAAGAGGAAGACCAAGGCGAACATTTCTAGACCAAATCCAGGACATGTTAAATAAGGGCCAGGTCAAGATTTACTCTAAGTCGACGAACTTGTATGAAAGGGCTAATGAGAATGAAAGAAGCGAAGGAGATATGCAAGAATCGTGGCAAAGGGAAGGACGTGGTCTCAGCCTACCCCTATGGGAATGAGGCGTGATGCTATGCATGTATGTATCTTGGGGTATATATAGCCTATCAATTCACAATGGAGCACCGTATTGAGTCAAAGCTCCCTAAACCTTCTTTTCGAAAATTGTTCTTTCGAATTTCCGACTGAGTTTGTTTTGGACTCTTCTCATGACTGGGCTCAAAGGCACCGTAACTTTAGACCGTAAGTCGTTCGTTAAAATCATCTTCATTCGTACGTTGAAATTAATGTATAGAAAAACTTTTTTTTGGAAATTCAAAAGTGTAGCATAAACCTACATGAATAATTTTTTTTTATTTTGATTTAGAATTTAAAATTTAGGAAGCTAGTGCCTCTTTTTAAGACTTTAAATCGCCTGCTTACTAATAGTAATCATCTATCACTTCCACATATTCTATCTTTATTTATATAGTCATATAAAAACCAAGTCCCATATTAAGATGTCTAAAAGACTTCAAACTAAAGGAATGGTTAGCTAGAAACTGAAATTTTTTTGCAACAACGTCATAGAAGTGACGCTGTAATACGAATCATCATCATTTCTTTGCCCTTATCCTACTGAATTGAGTCAGCACAGCATGTTTCCTTTCGCCACTTCACTCTATCCGCTGTCATTTCTAAATTCACCCCCCTTACACACATATCCTCTTTCACACAGTTCATCCACACTTTTTTTGGTCACCCTCTCCTGGACCTGCCCCTTACCATAATTTTTAGGGCCCTCTAGCATACATGGCCATCATCCCTTCCCATAACGTGTCCATACCAGGATAGCCTTCCACTCCTTAACTTCTTGCTCACTGGTGCTACTTTCATACTTTCTCTAATATACTCATTCCTAACCTCCACACATCCAACTCAACATTCGCATCTCCGTTGCATGCAATTTCCTGTCATTCTCCCTCTGCACTCTAAACCATACAGGACGACGCTACAATACGAATACAGGGCTATAATTCGTAAATATGAAAATGAGAATTACAGTTATACATATGTTCGTTTTGCAATAAATTTATAGGATAGGTTCATTAAATTAAATTGAGCCCTCGTGCTATATTAAATTTAGAGACTAGAATTTTAATGAAAATAACATATTTGAATTTACTTACTCATTAGTTAAATACATTTCCGTGATTGTATATGATAATTTTATTTTAACTGGAAACTTGATATCGTGAATATATGCGGCCAAATTATCCCGTTTCATGCACCTGATTTATAGCGGCTTGTTCTATTCAGTAAACATCAAAGCAATTTCAAGCCCTGCACATGACAAATAACCTGGCAGGCGGCAGTGCAAATAAAGGACAATATCCAAGAGACTGCTGTAAATTCACTATAGTTTCAGCACCACGAAAATTGAATATTTTTAACAATGTGCCATGTAGTGCGAAAAATAATATCATATTAGAACCATGACAAGAAGAAAAAAGTTCTGCTTTTTTATTGCAGTCAAGTCACCCCTTTCTTTTATTTTATGGCTGGGAAATGCTTTTACGCACCCCGGAGGAAGAAGGAATTCTTCCAATGGGGATTGTGAGACTCGCTAAGTAAAACCCAGCGGTTGCCTCGTCATCCTTGGATGCGATCACTAGTGGGCCGACTATGACAGTCTACAGTGTACTAAGGGAAATAGTGGAGCGCATACCTGCGCCTATTGCCACCCAGCCTCTTTCGAAGGAGAGGGAGGGCAACACCCGCATCCTACCTTTGCCTCCTCTAGCGAGATCATGGTCTCGCAAAAGAAGGCAACCGCACTCCATCCAAACTCACTGTTGAGCATCACATAGATTATCTCCAGAAAGAGATCTCTTCCAACCAGAGAAATAAGATATGCCGCTGGGGCGCTCACGCCGGACACTCTGCCAGCGTATGGTACAACGTATCTACAGTGGTATGACTGTGGTACTCATGAAAGACGGGCGCTTCCTCAAACTTGCGCTGATCTCATCCGATGGTAAGTTATCTGAAAGCATTATAACTTCATAATTTGTACACAGCCTTGTAACAGAATGCAATTTTTTTCCTTATACACCTTTGTTGGTAACTCGACTTGCTCCAATCCAGACTTAGGTAAAATAAAAATACAGTTTCCTAAATTTGCCCTATTCGGATCGAATCCAGATCCTACTATTGCCACCATTGTTTTTTTTTTTTTTTTTTCGAACTGTGTTTAGCTGTTAGCCCTACTGGCTTTTACAGCGTAACCGGGAGAATCCGCCATTGTGCGGACGAAGCTTTCATATTGTGAAAATGTTTCTTTTTTTTCACTCGACTTACAATCCCAAGTGACAAGTATTATGTATAGTCGCTAATGATAACACGTATTTCGGATAGTTAGCCTATTAAGCAACTATTATCTGAGCAAAGGAGCGGTGATCTTTTAACAATTAATGATTTTTAACCAAAGTTGCATGTTTTTTTCATCACCAACAGCTTTTGCATTGAATACATTTTAATACAAAGATTATAAAAAAAAATACTACTCTAAATGTAAAGCTACTTCAAGGTAAGCACCAAATGCAAGCTGATAGTACAATAAATAAATCTATGACAAATACTTTTACATCTTAAATCTTTAATAATTAATTGTATCGTACAGAATTGTCTAATAACATTAAATATATTAAATAGTATAGATATATATGCAATAATATGTAATGATAATACACATGTAAACTACATGTAATTTAGAACTCTAACAAATGATTTTAAAAACATGACATATTTGTCGATAGAACGGTAATTAGTAATGCTAGAAGCCATCCACCATTTTATTATAAAAAGGCTAATTATATAGGTAAAAGTATTTATTTAGCTATTTATAATATGAATATACAAAAAAATCTGTTAAATACTTCTTATTTGTATACATTTCTTTGAATGATTTAAAATATTAAAGAAATTTCCCTGTTAACATATTAATATTTATTACATCCAGTTAACGCTCTCTTGAACAGCTGCGACAAACTAGTAATACTCGCAAGAATAACAAGAAGTTTTGGACGGAACCAACTAAGAGATCTTAGAAGAATAGATTTCAACAATTAACTATCCATATTCTGAAAATTAAACTAAATAAGTAAGACTAGCGGCTCTCAAACTATATATGAGAAATAGGTAGTGGACATGATGATAATCAGTGCTATCCCAAAGTGCGTTATGGGGTCGTTAGTGCGATTGTTTGAGGAGGAGATTGGAGAGGAGCACGACAATCTGACATGGTAACCCGGCTGCTATGTGAATTTAATGGGTATGGCACTCATAGCTATCTAAAGGACAAGGATTAATATTCGGAAAGCTTTATTGAAGTTAATTTGTAAGTCATGTCTGGAACCATCATCAAAGCACATTAAATACAACTTTTATAACTATTACAACTTGTTTAATTTATTGAGTAATAATAATTTCGTCATAGCACAATAAAATACGTACTTTTAACTATTATTATATTATTTTACTACTTTTTTATAGCTTACTTTATATAAACCCTAAAAAGGACTAAATATTTTTTTGATATGTACGAGTTATAACAATTTTTTTAATCTTTTAGTTTATTACGCAATGTATCCGTTTGACTGTCCGGCCGTGTTCTTTTTTAACCCAGTAATTTGTCCGCGCTTGGTTAACGGAAATAATAGTAGTTTCCCCGCCGTTTTATTGTGTCGATTGCCCCGCTGGTCGAATGACGCTAACGTGGCTCTTGGGACTTAGATGTTCAAGAAAGACTACAAAATGTCACGATTTTTATGTTTGTTAATAGTTAAACGATACAATGTTATCTTTTGTTTGTTAAATTAAGACTCTGGTGTAGCGTCATGTTGCTCTAAACTTTGAGATAGTGAAAAAAGTCCATCGTGTATTCATAGACTCTTATCTTAAAAATTAAAACATTCCCCAAGGGTTTTCATTGTTCTTCACATCACATATATAATCAAAAACAACAATAATTAGTAATAAATACTCACAGTTTATAAAATACCATAAAAAACTTAACGAATTTCGATGCGACACACGCACCGTTAATAACGGTCACTTTGTAACTGATTTCTTTTTTGTTTTTTCTATTGTCTGGTGTTATCTCTACGCACAATTTGTTACGGCAGTTACCGAGAAGCGACATATATAATACACGTTATGACTTAAAAAGAATGCTTATGTTACCGATTGCCCGAGTTGAGACAATACTATGGTATGGTGTTATGCTCTAATATATGTTTTATATGTTAAAAAAGAATGACGTAGGTGAGTAAATGAGGTGGTATAAACATCGAAATTTCAAAAACGTCTTATTGCGAGTTTACACTTTGTAAATAACTGCCATTGTTATATTTTATAACATACATTTTTTTTATATTAAATTAATTAGATAAGCTATCTTACTTGATTATATTTAAAACGGATGCTACGACCAGATTACCCTGTAATTACAATTCGCAGTGCAGGCGCTGGAGCGCAGCAGTTTATTTAATGAACAGTGTAACATGACAAATTACTAGCAGAGCAGCCACAAAATGATAGATCTCTCACGTGTCTTTGTATAGGTGGGTTGGTAAATGTTCTATTTTATGTAACAAATTTTCTAGCTAAATCCGGCCATGCTTCACTCTGTTTATCTGAAATATAATCAAAGTAGCAAATAAAGTTAATTAATTAGGCAACATTGTGAAACTTAGGTAGGACATCAATCCATTTAAATATCTACTCAGTTTAATAGCAAAGTTCCCTTTTCCATGGTTCAGAACTCCGGGTAATACTTTTGAGTATTGCAATACATATACAAGGTGATAGAAGAACGTTCCCGAAAACGAAGACAGATCATAATACTAATGACACCTTTGATTGGACGGAAAAAAATCGCTCCTGATTTAAAAAAAATTAAAAGTGCACGGGTACAAAGTTCGCATGCCAATAGTGAAACTTCTTTGGCAAACTAATCTTGTTTATATTTATACAAATTTATAACTTTAGACTCCCGAGATTTAGAGGGAAGTAAAAAGGAAGATATGTCAGGAAGTTAATGAATTTAATTGTCATTAAAATATTAAAAGTTGAAAATGAATACAAAATATAAATATTTTTTATTTTATTTATATAAATATATATTTTTCTTTTTTATCTATTTTAATAACGACCCCGAATAAATCTAATTTGTGTACTGTAGCCCAGGGGTCGTCGACCTGTGGGCCGCTAAATGGTTACCCCTGTGAATTACAGGCGACTATGCTTAGAAGACGGGAATGGGAATGCTACGAAGCATGGGCAATGAGGAGAGACCGATAATATAAAATAGTATGTATATGGCTGTCTCATTCTTTGCCAGCTTCATCCTACAATTTTTTGTGTTTGTTTCGCTTACCTGTCCATTTTTTCCGTTGCATCCATTCACAATGTTTCACTTCAATAAATCATATTTTTAAAACATTTTATTAGCATTATTTACGCTCCATCATGTTTATACAACTACTCGATTTATAAACAAAAACATAACCTGTAAATGTAAAAAAAAACAACTACTGAAACACAAAATTAAAACAACCGACGTCTTAGCCCGGGTCAACGATCTGCCCGCGCAATCGCAGCTAGTGGTGGCAGTGCTGGTTTTTTTTTTAGTAAAGTTTTTTTGTGAAACCATCATTTCATTTAGCCGTATGAACATGATGGAGCATAAATAATGCTAATAAAGCTTTTTAAAAATATGATTATTTTTTTAATTAGATTCGATTTTTTTCGTCTCATCATCAAAGTTGTCATTAATACTATCAATTGTCTTCGTTATCGGGAGCGGTAACCACCTTGTATACAGTAAAAGATTCTTAAAATATAACGTCAATTTATTGCGAAATGTTGTAAAAAAAATATTAATCATAAAACATTTTGTCACTGTGGCATCAATTTACAATTAGGCATGAAGTGAGGGAATTTAAAATAATATTAATAACAAACTTCACTTATTAAATATTTATTCGTAATGTTAAAATCACGGGCTGGTTTCACCTGTTTTTAAATTCTTGTATAGCTATTTAACACGACATATCTTATGACGCTCGGTGACCAGTTAGTTATACAGCAAAGATAGCATAAAAACGATTTCTTCTATACTCCTGCATCTGATGAAGCACTTTCTCTTAAATTGTGATGTGGATGGATTAACTTTTTTAATAATTTTTTTCTTCTTTTATATTTCGCTTAGTATATAAAAAGGAATATAAATAAAAATAATTATTAACGTGCAAAAACCTCCGCAATCATTAGAGAGAAGGTTTTTAGAGCATAGACCCATATAATCAGAGTTAATTAATAAAGTGTTTGATTGCACCAACATTACCCACCAAATCCCACAGTATGGACATCGAATTATGGATGCCACTAATGACGATGTTCGCGGAGAAACATACGCCCCTATGCTTTATGCTTCCTATTCTCTCTTATTCTCCGACATATATATGTTTTTTTCTAAGAAATAAAGAAATCTTTTAAACGGCTTAAGGGAGAACGCTGTGAAGACAGATTCCAATATTCCGATCATAAAAGTTCTTTTTCTAATAAAAGTCTTTGCGTGGCTGTTAAATTTTTTAATAAATTACCAAAAGATATAAGGGAATATGTCTCACAATTTTTAAAAATTGAATATTCGCCGTTGACTACTATTTAAAGGGAATCTAGCTATAATTAATAATAAGTAACTATATCAAAGTAGAGGTATTATTATGTTATACATACTTTCATGTTTATAATATAATTTAATTTAAAAACCTGAAAGACATTCGCAAACTTAAATAAGTAATACGAGGTCTATATAATATGCATACCACCAAACATGTAAACCATATTTAGAGAATAAATATTTTGATTTGATTTGATTACGTTTTACACAAATAATTCAATGCTCCTTGCCCAGGATTTGGACCCGTGACACAAACAAGAATCCACGAGTTTATACATGGCTGTGTCAGCAAACAGCGTTTATATACTGTTTTAGTTTATATTTATATAGTGACATATCATATTATAATTATATTTTCTTCGTCAACATTTTATTGCAACCGCTAAATTAATAGACGGGATATGTTAGCGATGACCGATGACTTTCCGTCACCTGTTCGTCCCACCGTTATCGCCAGTGGAAATGATCGATTGTGTGTCAACGCGGTATCATTTAGAAAAAAACCCGTTGGAAGAAAATTGTTGTATTTTTAAGTGAAGCATTTGTTTAATAGGACTATATGCTGATATAAATCTACACAGTAAAACACAATCGATACAGGGATATGAAAACATTGGAGATGATATGAATGTGAAATGTACGCTTAGATGTTTTAGGCACGTAGAGATAATGTATGAAAGGAGATTGACAAAAAGGGTTATGAGTCAAGAGTGAATGGGAAAATTGGAAGAGGAAAGCCAAGGCCAGGTCAAGAGTGCTCTAAAGTCTAAACCGACGAACTTGTATGAAAGGTTTAATGAGAATGAAAAAAGCGAAGAACATATGCAAGGATCGTGGTCTCTGCCTACTCCTATGGGAATGAGACGTGATGCTATGTATGTATGTATTGATCGTAACCAAGAGAAGCAGATGACCCTCACTGAACATCGTAGTATTCAGTGAGGGTCATCTTCTCAACCCTAACTGTACAAATCAAATCAAATCAAAATATTCTTTATTCAAGTAGGCTAGATATAGTATATAAATGTGAAATTTAAATTATTCAACCCTTCTTGCGGGTGGAATTTCGTGAAATCCGTTCTTAGCTAACCTCTACTCCGCAAAAAGAATATACCTACCAAATTTCAAGTTTCTACGCCTTATGGTTCCAGAAATATCGTGACGAGTCAATAGATACCTGGCTATCTCTTATAGATTACATTATAATCGTTCGCTCACACAAAAATAAACTGTGGAGATGAACTATGTGCTGTGTTCCGTCAATTTTTTTATACGCGAAATATAAGCATGACTTTTCATTAAATTTAAGTTCGTAAAGTGTAAAGCTATCGCCCGAAATATACGTTATAAAATATTACCAAGAAATTCTCCTAATTGGCAGCATTGACAATTATACCATGACATTTACATTATCTGACCCACTTTGCGGTCGCAAATGTCCGTAATTGGAGCAAAAACAATTTAGCGTCGTAACCACTTATTGAACAGGGCAATAAATTATTCGACTAATCTGGGCTATCTCCTTGGGGCCTGTAGACAAGATGACATTCTAAGTACGCTAACGCCAATAGAACGCTTAAAAATGTATGTGAATGACGTTTCATATCAATATGTCACCTGACGAGAAAAAATTGTAGTGTTCTAATCGTTCGACGTAGCGTTAGCGTACTTACGAGTAGAATGTTGTCTTCACTAGAAAGGCAGATGTCACTTTGTTTGAAAGATATTACAAAGCCGAGTGTAGTATTATATCAACAATACTTCAAGAGACGCATACTGGTATTCAGGTTAGTATTATAGTTTACAACATACCAGTTTATTTTAACGGGCGCATGTTTTACAGTACAGCTAAAATCTCATTGGATCGTACCTAGAATCATTATTTTCCACAAGGTGAGACTTAGCTTCGCAAAACGTTGTCTTGGAATTGTCCGAGAACTTTATTTTAAAATAACATCGTACAAAATAACATTTAGTTTCATATTTAAAAGTTTTATATTTTAGTAAATCCACGCCGAAAAGTGTCCAATCAACGACCGATCTCTGGATATCTATTATTGAAGCACATGCAATTCATTATTGCGCGTGTCAGATTCATCAAAATTAAGTTATATAAAGCATTCTTTCATGCTTAAATAAAAGTGTATATAAAGTAATAGCACCAGACGTGCCGCCAAGCAAGTGTTTGTGTTCCGGTACGATGCTGTGTAGAAACCATAAGATATAAATTACTTCTTACCAAGTTAGCGCGTCTCCGTCTTAGACTCTATCATCACTTACCATCAAGCTGGGAATACAGTCCAATGCTAACCTGTCAGCAAAAAAAAATCACATTTCTTTCGGTGAGAAATGCTTTTTCGTACCCCGATTATACAGTATAAGGTTCGGTAAGGTGAGTAATCATGGATACCCGCTAAAACCCAACGGAACGCTCTTCTCTAATATCCAACGATGACTCACAGATTCCTCTCTGATATTCCGGATCAGTTCGATTGAGAGTTCCGAAAGACGAAAGAGGACTTATGCGGGCTGCATTCTCTTTTTGTCTATAAAGGCACAAACTAAATATTTTAGATTATATTCAATACACAATACATGTATCCCTAACCAGTGAAAACGATTGATAATTCTTCGTGAGTGACTGGCCAAGTCATGAAAGATGTCACTTTACTAAATTTCAAGTCCATCGATCTGACAGTTACTAATTTTTCAAGATGTTTATATTAAAATCAATAGCGTGACAAATAAAATTACGTTATGAACTAGATTGAAATTCTTGTGTTTTAATTAAATTACTAGTGGATCTTTAAATGACTTATCGTTTAAAGTATTAATCTGTGAGTGATTACTCAAAGAATTGGAGTGTTATTTTTTTATATTTTAGTTTGTAATTATGCGATAGGGCTCAACACAAAATAGATAACAAAGGATATATTAAGAAATAATATATTAATTTACCTACCACGCTATTAATATACAATTTACTTAAGTTAGCTAACACAAGCTGCGTTATTAAAACCCTTAAAACACTTTAGAATATGTTAAGATTACAACTAGAAGCACACTGTCACATAAGTTACGCGTAAATTATTGCTCTTGGTACTTTATCTTACAAAGTCTCTGAGATTTATAGCATATGTTGATACCTTTTCTACCAAGGACTTCATATAACCCTTCATGAATATTAATGTTCATACTCAGAGGCTCATCGTAAATATTCGATCAATTTAGTGCATAAGTTTATTACCATATTTTATGTATCAAAACAATATCTTCTTTTTAGATTCTATATACGATTACAATATAAAAATTTACAACGCATGAATATGTTTCAAATTTACTTTACTATGATTTCAAATTAGTGCTCTACCCCTTGAATTATCCGTGTTAACTGCTGTTTGACATTTTGGCAGCTTTCTTTTGAAATTAATAAATTTCCCGAGTCAACTATTAGTTGACGTGATACGATAGTTCTGTCTCAATTCGGACAATCTAAATGATATGCATCTCTTTCTTTTTAAGTCATAATGTGTATTATCTATTTTGCTTCTCGGTATCTGTCGTAACAAAATATGCATAGAGATAACAATACAACAACGCAATAGAAATAATAAAAAATAAATCAGTTACTAATTGACCGTTTCTATGGGTGCGTGAGTCGTGTCGAAGGTCGTTAAGTTTGTTTATGGTATTTTATCAACTGTGAGTATTGATTAGTGATTATTTGTATTTTTGATTATAAGAGTGATGTGATGTTATTCACATCGCTCTTATAATCAAAAATACAAATGAAAACTCTTGAGGTAAGGTTCAATTTTTAGGATATATGCCTACACTACAAGACGAACTATTTTCACTATCTCGAAGTTTAGCGCGACATGACGCTGCACCAGTCTTATTTTAATAAACAAAAGATAACATTGTATAGTTTAACTATAACGAAACATAAAAATCATAACATTTTGTAATCTTTCATGAACATATAAGTCTTAATAGTCATTTTAGAGTCATTCAACCTTCAGGGCAATTGACGCAATAAACGGCCTTGCGGGGCGGGGCAAGCTACTGTATTGAACTCAATTTACGTCGGTCAGAGTACTCATTACTTTATCCTTTTTGGGACACATTACTTAAAAAAAAAAAAACAAAAAAAAAATGTTTTTTTCGGACAAACGAAGGGCTACTTACAATTTAAACACCACATTTCGTCTAACATAGGTTTTGAGGACTATATACATCAGTGGACTCCAAATATAAAATATGTTATAACTATAAGAATATTATTGTTGTATAATTTTCAACGCAATTTTACATGCAGCTTTTTAATACAGTTCTTTCTATTAATAGGTCTCTTAAGTACACAATAAGATATAATAATAGTACTTCTTTATTGTGCCAGAAAGTATTTTTCTATGGTCTTTTAACAATATAAAAAAAATCTTATTACTTTAAATCTCTCAGTTTTTTGTGGCTTACTGTGACAATTTTCTGATTTGGTCATGAAAGTAGGCAAAACAATATCAATATAACCTTTAACCTTCGAACATTCGACACTTCAATCTAGCCTCAACTACCAATCCTTAGTTCCCTTGGTTAAGATATTCTTACATGTATTATAAACACTTTGTTAGCGTTGAATTTAAAGTAAATTTGATATTTCTTTTCATTTTCTTTATTTCTTTTTATTTTCGAAATCATTAATAAAACAAATTTTTTGTTAGGTGACATAGATTAACCAACGCTTTTATAACTAAATTTGTAATTGCCTAATTGTAAATAAAATAAAATTTGGCATCTGAAATTTGAAATAAATAAAATGTTATATTCAAAACTTCAAATTCAAAATTCAATTCTCTCCAAAACTTTTACAGGTTAAATCCATAATAATTTCGTATCTTTTATTTGTAAAACTAAGAAAATTAGAACTAAATAAAATGAGCAAGACTTGGTTGTAAAAAGACTGTGTGGGTGTGTGTGTGTGTGCATGTGAATTCGTGTGCTGCAAAAGTGTTTGTATTCATATAATATCTAAACACGAATTAATTTTCAACAATAGTTCATTTTCATAATAACTTTATCAAAGATTTTTTACAAGAGCTGTAATTTAAAGTATATATATTTAATTTTTTGTTCTCCTGGCAAAGGAAGTTTGGAAGATATTTGTTTGTGCTATACTTGCTTTTCTTCTTTTATTCTATGCAGACTCCGGCATTATTATTATTTAAATATTTGCATGTAGTAGTTACGGTAGATTATGATGGCTCAAATATAATTAATCTACCTGTGTAACCACCAGGAAATAATATTTCATTTTATTTTATAGGTATTTCTATTTAAATGTGTTACAACTTCACTTTGTTACTAATTTCATTTATAAACGAAATAAAACTTCATATTACACAACTACATATACAGTTACATGTTATTATTATTAACTTTATTAATAACCAATTTTACTAGTTTTATAAATGGTAAAAAGCAGAAGTACGTATTTTATATCATTAAATATTTTTCATTGTTCACAGATTTATAATCTACAATCGCAGTGTGAATTTGCGGCATGATCAGTATTAACTCTTATCTCTTATATGTTCTCGCTTCGAGGATTTTCGCAACATCGTGTAAACCGGTTTTTATTTCCCGCCAACTCACATAAATCGGACTCAATGTCCAGTTGCGAGAAAATTTACAATAGAGCTAAATGAACCTCANTCGTCGTATACAAGCACAGAATTATTGACATATTATCTAATAAAATTAATTTAGAGTAAGGAATTTTCAATTAACTTTTATTTAGAATAAGATAGTTTAATTAAAATATTGTAATCAATTTTTTTTGCGACATCTTAAATTATCGTTATTATCTATTATTAGTATATCAATTAAATATCATTATTTTTAAATATTGATATTAGTTAAAATTTTATATACATGCTGTGATAACTTTTACTGAAATGTACATTAACCACGACTTTGTTTATGTATTTTTTTTTTAGATGTGTAAATGTAATATTTTTTTAGTTATCCTTAATAAATAAATAAATAAATAAGTCTTAATAGTCATTTTAGCGTTATTCGACCTTTTTGTTTTTTTTTAAAGTATTATGACCCAAAAAAGGATAAAGTAATGAGTACTCTGACCGACGTAAATTGAGTTAAATACAGTAGCTTGCCCCGCCCCGCAGGGCCGTTTATTGCGTCAATTGCCCCGAAGGTCGAATGACGCTAAAATGACTATTAAGACTTAAATGTCCATGAAAGATTACAAAATGTTATGATTTTTACGTTTCGTTATAGTTAAACTATACAATGTTATCTTTTGAAAATTATTGTTGTATAATTTTCAAAGCAATTTTAAATGCAGCTTTTTAATACAGTTCTTTCTATTAATAGGTCTCTTAGATACACAATATGATATAATAATAGTACTTCTTTATTGTGCCAGAAAGTATTTTTCTATGGTCTTTTAACAATATAAAAAAAATTATTACTTTCAATCTCTCGGTTTCTTGTGGCTTACTGTGACAATTTTCTAATTTAGACATGAAAGTAGGCAAAACAATATCAATATAACCTTAAAGGTTACCTTTGAACATTCGACACTTCAATCTAGCCTCAACTAACATTCCTTAGTTCCTTTGGCTAATAGATATTTTTACATGTATTATAAACACTTTGTTAGCGTTGAATTTAAAGTAAATTTGATATAAGTCCTTTTTATTTTCGAAATCGTTAAATAAAACAATTTTTTGTTAGGTGACATAGATTAACCAAAGCTTTTAACTAAATATGTAATTGCCTAATTGTAAATAAAATAAAATTTGGCATCTGAAATTTGAAGTAAATAAAATCTTATATTCAAAACTTCAAATTCAAAATTCAATTCTTTCCAAAACTTTTACAGGTTAAATACATAATGAGTTGGTATCTTTTATATGTAAAACTAAGAGAATTAGAACTAAATAAAATGAGCAAGACTTGGTTGTAAAAAGACTGTGTGTGTGTGCATGTGAATTCGTGTGCTGCAAACGTGTTTGTATTCATATAATATCTAAACACGAAATAATTTTCAACAATAATTCAATTTCATAATAACTTTATCAATGATTTTTTTACAAGAGCTGTAATTTAAAGCATATATATTTAATTTTTTGTTAGATAAATTGTAGATATGACTCGATTAATGGGAATACTGGCTCCTGGCAAAGGAAGTTTGGGAGATATTTGTTTGTGCTATACTTGCTTTTCTTCTTTTATTCTATGCAGACTCCGGTAATTATTATTATTTAAATATTTGCATGTAGTAGTTACTGTAGATTATGATGGCTCAAATATAATTAATCTACCTGTGTAACCACCAGGAAATAATATTTCATTTCATTTTATAGGTATTTCTATTTAAATATGTTACTTTGTTATTAATTTCATTTATAAACTAAATAAAACTACATATTACACAACTACATATACAGTTACATGCTATTATTATTAACTTTATTAATAACCAATTTTACTAGTTTTATAAATGATAAAAAGTAGAAGTACGTATTTTATATCATTAAATATTTTTCTTTGTTCACAGATTTATAATCTACAATCGTAGTGTGAATTTGCGGCATGATCAGTATTAACTCTTATCTCTTATATGTTCTCGCTTCGAGGATTTTCGCAACATCGTGTAAACCGGTTTTTATTTCCCGCCAACTCACATAAATCGGACTCAATGTCCGGTTGCGAGAAAATTTACAATAGAGCTAAATGAACCTCAACCGTAATGTCATTCCTCTGTATTAATATTTAAGTATTTTAAAACAGACATTAGTAAATGTATGAACTTGACTAAACGTTCATTTGGACTTACTCGCTGGCACAGTGTATATTAAACAAAAAAGTCCCAACGGAATCGTTTTCAGTGTTATATCTTTAATATAAAAATGAATCGCAAAATGTGTTGGTAAGCGCATAACTCAATAACGCCTGGGTCAATTTTGACAATTCTTTTTTTTAAATGTTCCTTGAAGTCCAAGGATGGTTTTTACGGCGAGAAAAGTTCGAATAATTACAAGGAAATACCCTAAACACAGCCCTTTTCTGTTTCCCATACAAACGTTTTCTAAATGTAGATTCAGCTTGACCTTTACTGCTATTCAATAAAGTTCATAATAAATTACAATATTCACTGTTGTCTAAGCAACGTAGGTGTATTCTTGACGTCAAAGAGTCAATTTACACTTTATTACCGCTACACAAAGTTTAAAATCAATTGAATAGTCACAACCCGACCAAATTAAATAGTCGCAAAAATGTGAGAGCTAGAGATATTTAGTACTGCTGTAATTTTATTTCGAAAATCATTCGTAAAACTGAAATCTCTTACATTCCAAATCTATTTGACAGAACGAAGTCTGTCGGGTCTGCTAGTTATACATATATTTAGGATACAATAGGTTTGGGTTTGATGTTTACAGACCTATTATATCCTAATAAATATAGAAACATTAAAATAATATTTCTAAATAAAAAGAAATCACAGTGACTTTCCTTCTTGAATATTATCTATTCTAAAGAAAAACCTTCCTTAAGTTTCAATATATAAAGAAAAATCTTTGTATAAATACTAATACGTTCTACGCTAAAGAGTATTGTGCGCGCAGTAAAAACGTCGTAAATGAAAGCTTTATGAAACGAAACTACGGAGTTGTGTTAATAGGAACATAAAATATATTTTATGACAAATGCCATCTTGTTAGGAAAATATTCCTATGATTTGTACACAGGCATAGAACCTTGTGATTAATGAATATTATTGCTCCCTGTTATACTCTTCGCAATCAATCGTAGACCTTTTCTTGCGAGATGTCTTACAGGAAGTAAAATTAATAAAATTCTTATATTACTAATTAACGTTAGTAATAAGAGGAAATTTACTGGAAATCGAATAATTTGCTTTGCGGTACGTCTTTGCTGGTAGGATGGTAACTTGCTATGTCCTAAGCTTCTACCGGTCCAGACTCGAGCAAATAAAAAAATGCAATTCCATAAATTAATAATTGAACCCAGGACCAGGACCAGCAAAGCCAGTACTGACACAAATATGCCAAGGAAACCGTCACATATATAAAAGATAATACTTCTTTAAGTAATTAATAACTTCCATTACTTTATTAAAAATGAATTTGAATGACAACTTATTCATAAATAGGACAAATATTAAAAAGGGAATGTCAGTAAGCCTTACTCGGTTAAGGTTTATACTCAAAATTAAAATAAAAACAGTTACTTCAATTCATAAGGAAATGTTCAGTTTTATTAACGTTATTCATTATATTAAGTATTAACTGTGCTTTATCATTTCTTCAGCTATATTGTTTTAGCTATTGCTATACATTTGTGTACTTTGCCTACCAACCCGCAGTGGAACAGTGTTGTTTCGGACGAGAGCACTGAAACTAGAGCGTCGCCGGCGACAACTAGTTCTGATTGGCCAAACGCTGGCGACCCCCCCCCCCCCCCCCCCCCCCCCCCCCCCCCCCCCCCCCCNAAAGCGGTCCACGGCATAGCCAAATGGGTCCGAGATGGAGAATCGAGGTGAATCCTGAGAAGAGCGTTGCAATACTCTTCAGAGGGTTAAAGGTTATTCCATATTCTAGATTACCCAAGATCAGACTATACGATATGGTTATTCTATAGCGTGACACCACAAAATACCCGAAAGGCACTCTTGACAGAAATTTGAACTTTAAAAAACACATTCGCGTTCAAAAAGTTCGTGGCAGAGCTGGAATTGTGTTGCAAAGTTTATACCCCCTGATCTGCAAGAAAAGTAAAATGTCACTTCGCCACAAGGTGACGCTTTACGAAATTGCATCCGGCCTATCATGACTTACGTTAGTGTCGTTTTCGCACATGCCCCAAAATAAATTTATGAAGATAGCTACGGGATGCCCCTGGTAAGTCTGTTACAAAGACCTTCATAGGGATATAGAACTTCACGCAATAAGAAGATATCTCAAAACACTCCAAAAATAATTTCGAGAACGCTATTAAACATAGGAACGCACTAGAGGTTAAGGCATCCTCCTATAGGGCCTATCTCAACATTCCGCCTAGGAAGAGACGGCCCAAAAACGTCCTTAACGACTCAGATGACTCGAATACGAGAGACAACCGCCTATATCAATCAGGTAGGGCCCGACACAAACACTACACAACGATTCCGTTGGCGGAGGCTGAACTCGCAAGAATCGACTATCAAAACCCACTGAAGAAACTCAGACAGTCCACTGAACCTGGAGGTATTAATCTGATCCTAAATCCCTCCCCAACAAGTGTGGTGGGTCTATGCTCAAAAAACCTCTCTCCTATGAGTGAGGATGCCTGTGCCCAGCAGTGGGACGCAAATGGACTGCTACTTACCTTTTTTACGTTTGAAGTGTATGAAGGAATAGTGTTTTGTATGAGTTTTATAGTTTTGTACGAAGTGCACGTATGCGATCGCAGTTGTAAAACGGCTTCTTTTGGAAAAAAATTAAAATACACCATGGTATAAACATAATGGTGTCAAAACCTCTTACATTTAGTCAGTACATCAAACAGGGAGTGAAACAAGTGTACCACTTCCACGCGATACGCCGCCATTAATTACAAACAACGCGCAACGCAGATTGGTATCTGTCAGCGAACACGCGAATCCTTGTTCCGAGCTCAATCGCGTATCAAATAAATAAAAGATACTGTCTACCGAAATTGAGATTTTGTTTTTGTTTATTTTTATCATTTTATTTATTTTCTATAATGTAAAGAATGTGCATGTCATGTCACCTGATGGTAAGTAAATTAAAGACGTTAAAGTAACCCGGTAACATATCTGGTTTTACTTGACAATGGCTGTAGTCTATTCTAATGTTTGTTTTGTTTGTTTGTAGCATTGATGTGTTTGTCTTGCATGTATAATATGGCAACTGAACAATCTCTTTAAAAGTCACTTCTACTTTGAAGTAATAATCAATTGATATAAGCTCATTTCTGCTGTCTTCTCCACTACGGCGACATCGGCAGAATTACTATTAATATAAAGAAGTATAAGGACCCATAAATCAAAGAAGAAGAACATATCTGGTATTAGACGAGTGCGAGTACACGCCGGCAGAGGTCCGGTGTTCTGTTCCCAATAGGATATATTTAGGAATATGTATATTTTAATTTCTCTATGTCTGGACTGTTATAGTATCATCTCTTACTAACAGATGACATTACAGCGACGAAAACCTGTCAGCAATAAATTCAAAAGATATATATAATCTATATTAATTTATTTGTAAAGATTCTTTAGTCTTTACTGATATTATATTATGCTCATTATATTACACCATTCGCTACACACATATATACTCTCTTGACTGACTGACCACCCTTCGCTATTGATCAATTTGTTTCACGATACGATTTTTAGTCGTTTCAAATCATGTATCCAATAAATGTACCGGTAAAATTGGTTTCAGATCCAATATATATAGCTCAAAACGTTAATAACCATTTACTAAAAGCTGTTGTTTAAAATATATAAACAGATGCTTCAATTACATTTATATCTATAGCTTCAACAATGTTAGCAAGCGTCTAAAAGGGGTTTTAATATATCGCTAGAAGCTATTATTCTAATTGCCTCGACAATGTAATTATACAACAAAAGAAAATGTACCGTTCTTGAGAGTAAAGTAGAGCTAATTGTATTTTCAAAGAGTCGTTTCGAAATTTGTAATTATGAACTACAAATGCAATTCCACAGTAATCACTGTTGGTTTTTTTATGGCTTTAATTAAATTAATTCAAATTAAATGTAATGATTGTATTATAGAATGGCTTATAATTAAAAGTTACGGGGATTCCTTCGCGCCCTGTCCGGGGAATAGCCCACAACAAACTCAGTCTGGTATCTTGTTTTATTTTACCATCATCATTACAATATTATATTTAGAAAAGAGCAATTCTTTCATTCCCGCGACTTTTTTATGTAATCTTTCAAGTTATAGTAAGATTTTAAAAAGTTATAGAAAGTTCTTAGCGCATCATCTGCTAATTCGTTTGTAAGATAGGTAATTTTAATATCTACGAATAACATGTGGCATTTTAATTTGCCACTCGTCATTTAATAATTTAATATATTATATTTGAGATTTCAATAAATTATATGTATTAATTTTCGACTCCTTTGATAATTTAATAACAATTAATTCCATTAAATTCCTATCATATCTTCTACTTCTTCCCTTTTCCCTCTAAGTTTCAGATTGGTATAAATATAAACAAGTGTCATTGTGATTTCTATAATACAGATACATTTATTACAAGCAAACCAAATTTATTGTTATTCATATTAAAGAATAACACAATGCCAGATTTACATACCAGAAATGTTTTGCCTGGAGCTCTATTTTGTCGTACTTACAATAAGAAAATTCAGCCTTTTATGGTTATGTAATTAAAATATTATCAACCAATAAAAATGTTTCATTTCGATTTTACGTATTTTACGTAAAATGGTTGAGATAAAATCGACTACATTTCTTCGGAGCATCCGACTCTGCGTGAGACAAGTGTAGCATTTTCACGCGATATGCCACCATCAATTAACAACAACATTCGACGCAGTGTTAGTAACGATCACGCGAATGAATAGTATAGTATACAAGGTATTAAAAACCGATTTCTAAAACGAAGACAGATGATAGTACTAATGATGATGGGACGGTAAAAAATCGATCCCGATTATACAAAACATATTTTTGAAACTTTTATTTATATTAGCATTACTGACACAACATCATGTTATTACACCTTTATGAAACGAAAGTTTCATAAATAATACATTACTTTACTAAAAAAGGAACCAACAATACGGCGCGTCCGTACGTTCATTGACCCGAGCGTCAGCTGATTTTTAATTTTGTGTTTCATTGTTAATTCTTTTATAAGTGAAGTAATGTATTTTTTATTTAAGAATTAATTCTTTTTAACAAATTCAAAAATAAAACTATTGCCACATCCTTGCTGATTATTATTTAAAACGTAAAAAAGTGACGATAAGTAGTCGCACTCCTGAGCACAGGTCTCTTAAGTCATAGAGAAGAGAATTTAGAGCATAGGCCCACCACACTTTTTCAGTGCGGATTAACAAGCTATATTCATAGGGTATGTTGGTCAAGTTGTTTTTCTTCATGAACAGCACAATGATGTATTGTAAAGAACAGTCAAGCACATATATTATTATTTATTAAGGGATGCTTAGTGATAGGCAGGCCCAGAATTCGAACCTGGAATTTCTCTAAATAATAATCAACGCGTGGGGGAATCAAACTAGGACATAATGGCTTGCAAACGTTTAATACTATAATATACTATACCTAAACAGTACATACATTGAATTATCCATTAGGCAAAGGCGTTACAATATTAACGAGATATTTTATAAATACAGCATATATAAGAGAAATGTGAAAAAACCTTACACTCGACATTTATAATATATTTTACTAAAAATTTATACATTTCAAAATATTACATCGTAAAAGAGAACTTGAGAAAATATATTGTTTACGTGGAGGGAGTTCGGTGTTCAAATATTAAAACGGCGTTGTTGGCGAGCTTTTGACACATTAATCTTAGGCTGCAAATACAAATTTATGAGGGTACATAAGAATATATTGAAAAATACGTTATTTGAATTTTCTGCTTTAAAAGGCTTATTTAAAATGGAATATTTTAAGTATACGACAAATTTTAATCCTCTATAGGTGTGCGATTTAATAATTAATATTAAAAACGGATTACCACATCGTTTGCGGGAAACAAGGTAACTCGTTATGTTATATTAATGAAGTTGCAATGATTATAAAAAAAAGAGAATTTGTGCGAAAACGACCTTCTCAGAATTAAAATTTATAACTTGAATTGTCACATATTGAACATTGCAATAACTTAACGATTGGGTTCACCATTTGTTATTAAAAACTTTTAATATAACGTTTTGTCCGATTTTAATATAACGTTTAAATTGCGTGTTTATTTTGGTTACAAAATTGAAAAAATATCAAAACTGAAACAACGTTTTAAGTCAGTCCACAAATTTTTAGGTTGATTATAATAAATCGTAAAAATATAAATTGCAAAACTTTCTTCTTTAATATTAGAGAAGAGATTTATTTGTAATACTTTATTGATTCAGAACTTATACAATATTTGACACTCTGGAGTTCGACTCGGGATAGATTATTTTCTTTACATTGAAATTTTTATATTCGTTATATATTTTAAATGGAATGTCCGATTTTAATAATTTAAAAAGTATTTTATAGGTGTTAAAACGGTCTTTGATTAAATATCATTTTGTCTTTGATTAATACAGAGATATGAATAACGATTGTCGACACTTTTATTACCTTTAAAAATGCACAAAAGTAATTATAGTGGCATACTACTGTAGTAATACTATCGCAGACTTTTAAGTAGATATTAATACGTTCTATAATAATGTAAAACATCTTTTTTAGCTATATAACCTATATTGGTCAGTGAAAATGGATCTTTCTAATTGTGAAAAAAAAATTTAAATCACTCCAGTAGTTTTTGTGTTAAAACATTACAAACATACATACAAGAGAAGTACCAGAGTAAAAAAGGTATGTTGTAACATTAATTTAATAATAGATAGGCTATACCATTTTTAGCAAACACAATTAAATAGTTTAAATTTCATTATTAATTTATATTTAAAAAAAACTGTATTTACATCAATTGCCATCCACTTTAAACACTACATCATTTATTTATAACTTTTCTGTTCTACAAAAAGCTTATCTCCCTTTTAGTATCAGTGAATAAACGAATGAATATATATTCGGTAATCTAATGTCCAAGTCAATGACAGTTACAGAGATAGTCACCCCAAATATGCCACGGACTGAAGGACGTTAGATTTTACAAGAACATCTTGGCTGCGATCCAAACTTAACTTTGATCCTCTATGCATATTAAAAACAATATTACAGTTATTAAAGCTATTTTTGTTCTTAAACTCAGTTATTTATGCAAATATTATAAACATTTACACTAGTGGTTTGAACTATAAGATATTCCCATGGCTTGGGCTTTTGCTATTTAATACGTTGCCGGGGGTTTTTAACCATTTATATTACAACACACACAGGCAAACTATTCTTACAAAAACTTATAACTAGAAACGACATGTATTGTGCGGTAATGGACGCATGAGGGTAATTTTTTTACGGAAGAAACGCGTGATTAGAGTCACTAAGATGTACAGAGCGTATTTTATGCTAATTCGTTTGAAGGTTAGGTAGTTTTAATATTTACAAATAACATGTGGCATTTTAATTTGCCACTCGTCATTTAATAGTTTTATATACCTAGTATTTTTCATAAAATATAATATATACAAAGCATCACGCCTCAGAGGTAGGCAGAGACAACGTCCTTCCACTTGCCACGATCCTTGCATATCTCCTTCGCTTATTTCATTCTCATTAAACCTTTCATACAAGTTCGTCGGTTAAGAGTACTCTTGACTTGAATAAAATATAAAATAAAAATATTTCATAAACTCTCTTTTCTAAGTTTTAAATTCTAAAACAAAATTGAATTAATAATTTCTACCATTGACAAAAAACACGTGGCATTTTTATTTACAATTCGTCATTTGATAGTTGAGTAAATTATTTGTAATCATTTTCGACACTTAATATTTTAATGACAATTAAACTCCTAACATATCATCCTATTTTCCCTCCTAAATTAGAGAAATCTAAAGTTTTAGATTTATATAAATAAATATAAACAAGACTTAACGCGCAAGTTAAACGCAAGTGCACTTTGTACGGACACGCTTTTAACTTTTTCTTTTACCCGTAAACTTAATACAACTTGACTAGTAATTTCGCATATTAAATAGAATATAGAAATAAAATTCATAAAATGTTTTATCATCAATCTTCATTAAGTGGCAACGACGCGCTCGAGTCGCTCATTATCTGAAAACGTATACGAAGACAACTTAGATAATGATAAATTACATAAAATTTGACGGTCTTGCTGGCTCGTGGTAACTGTTGTTTACTTCTGTACTTTCAACAGTCAGGAATTGATTGATTTGGGAAAAAATTGTTCACAACTTATTTTTTCTTTTTAATTCAAATCGAAAATAAATAATAATTTCTCACATTGACACAAGGCACGTGGCATTTTTATTTACAATTTATCATTTGAGATTTCAATAAATTATTAGTATTAATTTTCGACACTTATATTTTAATGACAATTAAATTCTTAACATATCTTCCTTTTCCCTCCCTCTAAGTCTCGGAAATTTAAAGTTTTAGATTTGTAAAAACATAAACAACACATAAATTAGTTTGCCAAAGAAGTTTCACTTCTGACATGTGTACTTTTTACGCACGCTCTTTTAATTTTTTCGTGACGACGATTTTTAAACATTAAATTAATATTTTAATATAAAATTTATTATAACATTATACATCAATAGATGTATTAGAACTTACGCAAGATAATGTTAAACAATTGTTTTTAAATTGATGTTTTACCTGTAATGTTTTACTTAAATGTGATATTTAAAGTACTAACGAAGTTGCAAAGGTGCAAACTATATATTAGATACACAATTATAAATTCACTAGTAACTAGCTTTTGTATAACGATTCAACACTTCAAGTGTTAATTAAAGGCTCTCACACACTCAGAGCAGTGCAATGGCGGTGAAAAACCTGTTTTGTTGGAGGAATTCATTAGGAGGAAGGTGCCAGAGTAGCTTAGTACTTGACCTAATTAGCGCATCGCTGTCAGTCTGATGAGGACTTTTTTTGTTTGTGCTTTTGTGGCCCCATAACATGAGAATCATGAATAAAAATTTCATAAGAATATGTTTTGTTTGCAAAACTACAATTTGTCTGTCCTCGTTAAGTTACTAAAAATGAAATAGTTCATTTTATTAAAAACAACATGTTTTCCATTAAATTTGTGTTACTATTGACATAATTAACATTAAGGAAGAAGGTTTACTAAATGAATTTATCCAAAGGTGTTAAGTAAGTAGCAGCTCATTAACGTCCCACTGCTGGACACAGGCCTCCCCACTCCGAGCATAAACCCACCACGCTGCTCCACTGCGGATTGGCAGGCATAGTACACAAGTGTACTCTCTATTCCTTCACTCTCATAGTCAGATATGACGGGAAACCGACACAACCAGAGAGATCAGGCACAGGACCGACGGCGTAACGAGCTCTCCGTGGATCACACCGCCAACTTCTCTTCTCTTCTTCTTAATAGAAAACTGAATATTGATTTTTGAATTGGCCCGACCCGGGACTCGAACCCAGGATATCATGTCTATAGTCGAACATGCTAACGACTAGACCAATGAGGCAGTATTATTATTATTAAACCTATTACTACATATATACAATATTTACACCACAGATATAGAAAATAAATCCTCATACATTAACACATTGACTACCCGGCCTTTTATTACAAACCTCTCCATACAGTACAAAGAGTTGGTAAAAGGTCACTTTTATACGAGTACCTTCACTTTTAAAAGCGTTATTGTTAAAGCGACCCGAATAGCCTTTATGTTAACCGCAACTGAAATGACAGAACGGTTCCTTATCCAAAAAACCGATTCATTTGAATAATAAAGAGTAGAAACGAAATTGTTACAAGGGATTCTTTCTAAATTATTAAACAAAATATACTTATTTCATGGGACATTCTAAATCGTTCAATAGGGGACGTTTGCGTCTTAATTTACTTACAAAATGAAATATAATAATTTTTTTAAACTTTTTGTTCATGTAATCATAATCTGTGAGTTTAAGAAATAATATTTCCTGATATTTGGTATTAGATAGTTGCTACCGTTCATTTGAAGCGAAATGAAATAAAACCACAACCTCACACTGAAGTCGATAAAGCCGAGTACTGTGTTGAGGAAAATAGCCACTAGTGTCGAGTCCTTTTAATAAACTCCTCTGACGAATCCGAGTTTAAACATGAAAGAGTATTTAATTACCACTGCGCGAACTTAATTGTCTCTTTGAGAGCGCTTTAAAGAGAAAATAACCTATTTTTATTTGTTTCAATAGAGACTGTTTAAAATTTTAATTTAATAAAACCAGAAGCTTTTAACTCTTAATAAGCTTAAAGTTGGAAAGCGTTGGTGAAGTAAGGAAAAGCCAACGCGCTCCATTGTTCACTGGCTCGCCAAATGTATTGTATTAAAAGTTCCGCATGTTTCTATACGCAAATAACGAACTTGAAAGTAATTATTTGTCTAAGTTAGCAAGTGATATAAAAACAATTTAAAGACAAGTCCTAAGTCATCTAGCAGGATATTCTTAAACTCATTACATAGAAAGAAATCTTTAGACTTTTTACGTTAATACACTTATATATATAAAAATCGACCCTCGAAATTTAGAAAACTGTACTTATGGTTACAATATATATGTTTATATTTATGTTTCTAAACATGTGTGGCTCTAGATATGGATTTTTTAATGGGAATAAACTATATTACCCTAATAAAACTCAACTTCAAGTATGCTATTTAACAAGTACTAACAATTTACCCAAACTTGTTAAGTTAACGAAATAATACCTGCTTTCTTTTTTCTCTGTAGCTTTAAAATTCCCTTTTACCTTCCCTTTACGTTCTGTCCAGTACCCAAGGGAGCGGTAAGGTTGTCATATATCAACTAGCTTTTAATCTCGCTAGCCCTATTTATTCACATTTATTTCTAACGTATATTCCCCTCGGAACTAACGCTACCATGTTTTACTGATTTGTGTTTGTAGTTCATATCTTTTCTGGTTTCTGTGTTGGATTTAATTTTGCATTCTATAATAGTAATAAAATATGATGCGATCGAAACGTGCACAGGGATATCTAAGGTCTCTTTGTATAAGCTTTTATAAAACGATAGAGGGGGAAGGTTACTGTTAAAACTAACAAAGAAGGGAGCCCTAGACCCTGTTAAATAATTCCTAAAAATCACATCTTCACTGAAAATTAGAATGATGAACGATTTATAGATTATTGCTATGAGACTACAAGCCCATGGAAAAAAATTACGTGTGAAATGAACCAACGTGAATAACGTTTAGAAGGCTATTACTATAACATATAATAACACTGAGCGCTATGCCGTCAATTCTGAGCGGTACAGGTGAGTTCGTAAGTAAATTTTTTTTCCGAATATTTTTATTTGTTACCATTTATAATGAACGGCTGTAAGGTACTACGCTAAAATTTAATAACATTTTATCAACGAAAAAGCTACCGTATATAAATTTATGATCTCACAGCAATTATCTACATTTTACCGAGTTATTACTGCTATAAAATCATAAATTTATGTTCAGCAACTTTTTTTTATGATATAGTGACAGCCTTTTAATCGTTATTCACGTTGGTTTATTTCACAGGTTAATGTTTTCCATAAGCTTGTAGTCTATAAACATCTTTCAACAATTCACAAATCTGTGGATTTTTTGTTGGAGAAATTGCTTCACAGCTACTTAAAAATTAATCAGGTTGTTTGAGATAGCTCTCCTGAATAAATGATGGAGAGATTCAATCGAATTTTCAGAATTTTTAATTCCTTAAAACAATTATCATGTACCACATTGGTGTTCCGCTCCGTCCGGGAACAACTCGAAACAAATGTCAGGTAAATGAACTAAAAAAGAAGTCAACCACCAAAACCATCTCCAATAAGAAGTTCTTTTCATCCAAAACTCGTTAGTGCCAGAAGACTAAACACTTATAGATATACACTACACTAACTGCCTATTACACTAATAGATAGTGTAATAGGCAGTGATGATCTCTGGACCTAAAACATGACAATAGGCAAGAAAAGTATATAAATAAATAAAAAACATTTTATTCGTTCAGTCATACTTAGCTACATTATAAAGCAATACAATAGACAAATTTAACAAGATAGATTATATATGAAATTATAATATCGCTAAATGTGAAACCGACCTCGGAGCACCGATCAGCTACAAATGTTGGACTTTAGCCCAACGCTGGTTTTCAGCGGCGACCCTAATAATTTCCTTTTAAACTACCTAGATAAATGTAATATATAAAATTCTCAAACCACGGTGTTAAAAGTTGAACTCCACCGAAACGGCTCGACCGATTTTTATGAATCTTAGTGTGCATATCCGATAGCGTGGAGAATCGGACAACATCTGTTTTTCATCCCCTTAAATTTTAACGGTGATCCACCCCAAAAAAATTTTTTTTTTGATACAGTATACAAAAATAGATACAACCCTAAATTTTCACTTTTCTATCACCAACCCCTTTTTTAATAGCGATAATAGTTATTATATGGCAAAAAACGTTTGCTGGGTCAGCCAGTATATTATATAAAGGTAAATAAATACTAATAAACAAATATGTGAGTGAAAAGTCAGTATCAGCTTATGCAGTTGTATAAAATAATTACTTAATATAATGACGCGGACTATCCTCAGCGTTGACCTGTGTAATAAAATCAGAAATTAGAATATCTGTAGGAGAGTTACGGTTATTACATATGGGTATTACATAGCCCAACGAATTGCGAAGTTAAAATCCTAGCAGGCCCATTGGAGAACTGCTGAAAGCCAACTGTAAGTATTAGTTATACAAATGCACTTCTTTATTATTGTTAATAAAACCCTTAAAGTATAAAATAATAATTATCTGTTTCGCTATCATATGCGTTGACCACTGTATAACATACCATATTGCGCACTATTAAATTTAACAAGAGAGTAATGTAAAAATATTTCCATATTACAAGCAAAAAAGTTACATTTTTTTATATAAATTGTAAGTGGTTTAATGCGTCTCCATCAATCTTTTGCTAATTAGGTAGGAGTCGTGTAGCACTAATGACGAAGAGGCGTATTTAATGCTGTAGTGAATCATATTATTCGTTACGTACCCATATGAGTAGACATACTATAAAACACAGCTTTTCTAATACGTACATGCAATAATCAATTATACAATAATCGTACAAATAAATTGTTTATTTATTTATTTTATTAGGAAGTCACCGCTGTATACAATGTTTAAACTTATGCTAAATCATATTAGATATATAATAAAGTTATACATTTTATATCAATCGCAGTTGCATTCACATTACCAAAAAAAAAATTGTTGAATTTTAGAATAGATATTATTCATGTATTCAAAAGCTATAAAATTTTTAAACTGAATGAATTTGAAATAAATCTTTGTGGTTTTTTCCGTTCCAAAACTCTTAGTTATCATTTTAGCTTTGCTAAATTTGTTTAGAAATTTTGTGTATCAGGTAATTTAAAAGGCATTTAGACTATAGTTTAAGCTATCGACTGGCTCTTTTTTTGGAAATACGAATGTAACTGCGATTAATATAAAATGTATAACTTTATTATATATATAATACGAGTTAGCATAAGTATAAACATGGTTTATAACATTGGCTTTCTAATAAAATAAATAAATAAATAACTATTAGTATAAAATAAATAAATATGTGTGTAAACTAATTACTTTTAAATTTTTCCTGGTTATTGAGGCAGTAAAATAAATTTCATGCATAAGTCAGATTGCAATTATCTTCTTGCGATAGTACGCAAAAAACCATGGAGGATGTCGTAGATTACAATAACTGTATACTTCCTATAGTATTCCCATATTTCAGTTCACTATCGAAATGAAAGATTATAAACTTATTTAGATGAAATCAATTGCTATTATTCCAATAAAATTGGAAGTAGGTGTGTCCTAAAGTGGGTGTAACTCAACGTTAATGTAATAACTGGGTATTAGACCGATCGTTTCTATTAATGACAATTGATGACCTCAATAAAAGATTTCAAGAAAGTGATGGTTTTATCATTCAAATTGCGTAAGTTTATAGTCGCTTATTTTAAATTATGCCAATGTCACATGTAAATTCCTTTCTGTGTTACATGTAAATTTTATATTCTTTCCTGGAATATATCAAATTGAAATTTTAGTCAACTATCGACGACTTAATGACTTTCTCACAATAAAGTATCACAATTTAAACCTATCATTTCGATTTGTAAATGTAAAAACAAACGATACTATGTAAATTTTAATAATAAAAAAATATGAAATGTACATACCCTTTTTTTGATAAAATATAATTATCTTGAAGCTGAATAATTCTATTTCAGAATAGTTTATAACAAATTTATTACAATTCTAGACAAAAACCGTCTACTTTGACAGTCCTATAAGTGTATATTAATGTATATTTGAAAATGTTTCGAAGATGAGACACGATACGTAAAAAAAATATTATCACCACGAATGCCAATTAGTCACTTAGCTAAACATATCCACTGTTATTTCAGAATAATAAAAAAATTCTGAAACAAAGTACTTAGGGAAATTGTTAATGCACCTTGGTACATAAAAATTAGCGATCATCACAAGGACCTCAACATAGAGCTCGTTGATAACATCGAAAGAATTGCTAAAGTTCATCACCAAAGACTTCGCCATCACGTGAATCCCGATACTGCTAAACTTCCGGATATCACACAGACAAGGAGAACAATTAAAATAACAAAACCTTTTGAGTTAGTACAGTGATATAGTATAGTGTGGATTTATAATCAAGAACTCAAGACCAGTGTGAGTCAATAGACATAATAATAAACTAGGCGTCTTTGGACTAGACTTATATAATACAAGTACATATTAGGTCAAAGTATTATTACTAATTAGTCTGCAAGGCTAGATTGTAATCTTATATTATAAAACAACCAAAGTTTGATTATAATAAAAAATATTCAGAATCACAGACATACACAGAAACTTGACTTTTTTCTAAATTTGCAGATAAAAGATGATTTAATATTGTTTCATATTCGTCTCCGAATCCTAAAATAAATTAATAAAAACGCTTAAACGTTACGCAAACGTCTACAGATTTAATTTTCTAACTCATATTTCAACATAAAATATCACCGACAAGTAAGCTAAATACTTGTAGGCGAGTATTTCGTACGTCAGTAAATTTAAGAAGTCAGTTATTTAGCTAGTTGAAATAATCGCATAGACGGTCATTACGCTTGGCTGCTAGCCAAAAGTAAACAGCACCGTTTACCGCCTACGAGATATATTTATTACAGAAGAGTTGCTTTAAAATAATATTATTAATCAGTAAATATAAATGTATGGAGTAAAATAGAAATTAATAATATATCGCTTTAGATAAATCGATAGAATTCTATTTATTGTACACCACAAATATGAAACAAGTGACACAGAAACAAACTTAAAAGAATAGTACAAATAGGCGACCTCATCGCTTATTAGTGATTTCTACCAGGCAATCTTAGAATTAGAGAGATCTTGTGAGGTAAAAAGGTGGTGTCCACTACTATGTATATGTGATACATACAAACAAATATTTATACATACTAATACATATGCTAATTGTTTTAACCTTAAACCTTGTTGTGGTTTATCAATATATTCAAAACTGTTTTAATGGGTACACAACACGATGGCGTTCTTGAACTTTGTCGATATATCGACCCAGTTGCATGGATGGTGGTCACGTCGTAACTGAGTTGAGTAACGTATTTGATGCAACTGGGACCATCGTATACATAGAATCACTCCTCATACCCATGGGGGTAGGCGGAGACAACATCCTTCCCTTTGCCACGATCCTTGCATATCTCCTTCGCTTCTTTCATTCTCATTAAACCTTTCATACAAGTTCGTCGGTTTAGAGTACTCTTGACCTGGCCTTTATTTAAAATGTCCTGGATTTGGTCCAGGAACGTTCGCCTCGGTCTTCCCCTTCCAACTTTCGCATTCACTCTTGACTCATAAATCCTTTTTGTCAGTCTCCTTTCATTCATTCTGTCTACGTGCCCAAACCATTTAAGCATACCTTTCTCAATTTTAGTCACTACATCTTCTTTTATACCACAACGTTCTCTTATAACACTATTTCTTACTTTGTCACTCAGTTTCAATCCACTCGTACTTCTCAACGCTCTCATCTCTACCGCATTTATTTTACTTATGTGATTCTTCTACCATACCCAACTTTCACTACCATATCAAGTGTTGGCGCCAACACTCCTGCATGCACAGCCAGTTTGGCCCTTTGAGACACCATCTGGCTATTCATAAAGGCGCGCAGGGCGCTACTTACCATATTCCCTGTATTCACTCTCCTTTCAATATCACCTTCACGTGTTCCATCTTTTGTAAATTTAGATCCCAAGGATACAAATTCATTCACCTCCTCCACTTGTTCCCCATCTGTCAAAATATTGCCATTCATCTCGTTCAAATCTCGTTNCCTGTTGAACACGTCTTTCGACAGGAAACCACTCTTTGTACGCCCTGTTTATTCTGACCCAAGCACTAGAACCCTCATAGAGAGACTTCAATGCATGAATCAGACAACCGCTCACCCCATACGTAGATAAAGTTGACCACAATTACAAGTTCTTATTTAAAATAATATTTTTGATACTTAAACATGTGATTAAAAAATTTATATCCTAACTTTTAGGCATTTCTTGTCTATTTAGCACCACATTTTAACGATGATCTCTAAATTAATATCACATTTATGTGTATCGTTTACTTACAAAACATATCACGATAATCACATATCGCTTAAACATCTATAATCGCACCAAAAGCTTATTAAATTTACAACTTTACATTACGTATTCATTCGTTTTAATAAAACATTAAAATGGTCGTGTTCACAAGCACTTAACGTTTTAATCCAAAATCGATTTAATAACAACAATGACTATGGCATGTTTAACATTCATTAGTTTGCGAACATTGAATTTTATATAATACTATCGTTGTTTAATATCGTGATTAAAAGATTACTCTTCATACATTTCATGTAGGAAATTGAATAAACGGTATTGACATTTAATTAAATTTACATTATTATTACAATCCTTAATTTACGATATACTATCGTCCGACTGCTTCTCGTGAAATTTTAATTATAATACAAGACAATTAAATAAATCGTTCATTTCCATTAAAATTTTTACTATATTTAAAAAAAAAAAAACAAATGTGAGATTGGTTTCTTACATAATGATGTAGAAGTTTTTCGAATAGATGCCTGTTTATGATGCAGAATCATTTTATATTTTAGATAAAAATTATTACATAACTTAAATATACAACTAGCCATGATAACATTATATCGAACCTTAACATTAATACAGAAAAAATTGAAGCAATTAAAATGCGCCATCAGAGGCAAATGGATGGGTACCAACTAATGACGGCGCCGCTCCCGCTTATTTAGAGGTAGCGTCAATGTGAGATGGTGGAAGTGTATCGACACATGTAGCGTCCCACACCAACGACCTTTCTTTTTTCCAAGGCATCAACGACATACCATCAGGTCTCTTACCATCATCACGTGCAATTCCATTCGGCTCAAGAATAGCCGGCACGTTAACGGTGACAAGGGTCCTTCTGATGATGTCGTTGATGCCGGCGTATCTTGGAAGACGACCAGCACTACGAAGACATGACAGACCGTGGTGACCGAGTTGATTTACCCACTCACCACATTTACAACGATGGGTTTCTGTTGTTTTCACACCCAGACGCAGACATGTAGATAAAGATAACGTAGGCATGTCTAACAAGGTAAAGGTTGCTTGTTTATTAAATAAATATCGTTAATCTCGCTATCTGTCGAAATCCAGTTTATAATGTGAGTAAATATGAAAATAATGCTTTGAATATAGTAAAAACAACAATTTCGCTTTCCATTAAAAACTATTCCTACATGTAAATAGGCTTCTAATTTTTAAACATGAAATTGACAAACGCCATTGACAACCGTCAAACAAATGTCTACAGTAATAATTAAAATAAATTATATACTGTTATAGACTGCCTCATTGGTCTAGTGGTTAGCATGTTCGACTACAGACATGAGGTCCTGGGTTCGAGTCCCGGGTCGGGCCAATTCAAAAATGGATATTGAGTTTTCTATTAAGATTTTCTCAATATTAGCCCGAAGTTGGGAAGTCGGCGGTGTGATCCACCCCCGTGCCTCGGAGAGCACGTTAAGCCGTCGGTCCTGCGCCTGATCTCTCTCCGGTTGTGTCGAATTACCGTCACATCGGGCTATGAGAGTGAAGGAATAGAGAGTACACTTGTGTACTATGCCTGCCAATCCGCAGTGGAGCAGCGTGGTGGGTCTATGCTCTAAAAACCCTCTCTCATATGAGTGAGGAGGCCTGTGCCCAGCAGTGGGACGTTAATGGGCTGCTACTTACCTTTTACTGTTATAGAAAGCCATAAATAATATCTTAATTTTAACAATACACAAATATAAAAACCATTTGATATTGAGAGCTGTTTTATCAAGACATCGACGTTAAGAAACTGTCATATTGTTGAGATCGAGACGATGGAATCTTTTCTAAAAAAGTCTTAATGCTGTTAGGCTTCAGAACATTCCGAATCAATCTATCGAAGAAAAACGAGAAATCACACGAGAGGAGCGTCACATTTAGTATGGATTTATTGTTGCTTCTCAAACACAAGAGGAAAGAAAAGCAGCATCGCACGGATCAACAACGAGATCTTGGATGCGTAAGAAAAAATGCTCCAGAAGTATGAATCGAGCAGAGTTTCTATAAAATTGCTATTGCGAACAAAACGTTATAAGTATGAAGGTCACCCGATCTCCTAATTTTTCATTAAATATTAAAAATTATTTCTTATTCGACATGTAAAAGTACTGGGATCTATTTTTATGAAAAACAAAATTATGTTTATGTAAACCAACATTGATTTATAGTCGTTCCTTTCTCTAAAGTCACCTTTTCACAATTACATTAAAAATAAACAAATTTATAAACCATTTTGTTTTTCAGGCAAACTAGCAATCTACGCGTTGACACGTAGTTAGGCAGAAACACAAACTGTGAGTTATCTCGTTGTAGACAGTCAAAATGGTAAAGGATATAATGTAATCCTATTATAGACTTCACCATAAGGTAACTTAAAGCGTTACCAAGTAATCTATAGTAAAGCAACAGTATAATTAGTATAACAACTTTTTCAGACAAACAATACTAAAGTTCTGTAAATATCATGTTGCGTAAATTTAATAAATAAATATTTACAGTGAGAGCAAAACAAATGCAAAAGGTATTTCACATTTCAGTAATTGAAATAAATGCGATTCAATATTTTCTTGTTTTCATGTAATGATATCACGCATTTCATTGTAGCAGACCCCTCGCGAACAGTGATTATGCAAATCTGGTCGCCCCCTGCGAGGATCACATAAATCGTTTCATATTACACATTTTCGCGTAATATTGTGTAAGCCAACCATCAGTCAAAGCCGACACCAAAAGGTACTTGTTTGATAAATGAACGATTTCTTTTTCCAATTTTCCATAAAAAAATCGATTTAATTTTTAATTTACCTTTTAATAAGTACATTTTGTTAATTCTGAAAATTAAATATTTTCGTTATTAAGCATCTATCACGTATTTTTATCAATTAATAATTGATTTCACAAAAAGTTCTACTGACCTAACGGGTGGCCTGTTCGACAAACACTCATTCCATCAACACCTTTTTGTTTATCTAAGTTAAAAAACTAACGATGACGATATGTATTTAACTAAATGAATTGATGACATTAATGTGTAACAAAGAAATATACGCACAGAAAACCGTTGAAATAAAAGCCAAAAATTATTATTGCTATTTAGCGAGGCAATCTTTGGGTTAGTGACAGTTGATGACCGCGCTGGCGCAGTGGTGCGAGTACTCGCTTTATTAGTGGATCTAGTTACGACCCTACAAGCAAATATACTACCAAGCGAAGAGATTTGTATTCCGGTACATGGTAAATTGCCTCTTACCAGATTAGCACGTATCTTAGACTGTATTATCAAGCGTGAGGACATTCAAATGCTAATCTGTCAGCAATAAACAAAATCGTATAGAATTACAATGATATCCAGGAAATGTATATTCAATTGAAAATCTTGTTCTGTAGCCCATTTAACAGTTTCCTCCAGGCATTTGGGCACTGCGGCTAACCGCTGCATTATTATTGGGCGTCATAGAGGTCAGTTGTAACTTGAAGTTTACTAGTAACGTCTTGAAGAGCAACACAGATACAAATTTTTACATTTAAATTGGAAGCTGCTTTTGGTAGATGATTTTACTTAAACTTAAATAAATGATGACATTATGCTTAGGAAGGTGCATAAAATACTGTTGCAGCTTAACTGCAATGTACAATAACATCATACAATTTAGCTCTAATTACCTTCGATCGCAAACAAGTTTGTAAATATCAGTCTGAATATCAGTCTGTTCGAAAATCGACATAGCTATTTTAGTAAACTAAAAGAGCAGATAAGAGGTGTTAGTTTGTCCAAACAAACAAAGGTCCATAATTTTACAAAAAGGTGGTCATATTAAAGAATGTTACCAATTACTACTATGAATTAAAAACATATATAAGTTACTTCGTATGTCAAAAATTACTGAGGAATACATAAATTTTCACATATATATCTTTTGTGGTACATATGTTTATTTAAACGTATGTATAATGGATAAATATTAGAACTAAAATTGTTTGACTGTAATAATATGATATACGTATTAATATCCAATTCCTGGGCACAGGCCTCCTCACTCCGAGGAGCGAGGGTATTTAGAGCACAGCCCCACCACGCCGCTCCACTGCGGATTGGCAGGCATAGTACAGAAGAGCACTCTCTATTCACTCACTTCACTCTGCTAGTCCGATGTGATAGCAATCCTACACGAACTGAGAGAGATCAGGCGCAGGACCGACGGTTTAACATGCTCTCCGAGGCACGGGGGTGGATCACACCGCCAACTTCCCAACTTCGGACAAATATTGAGAAAATCTTAATAGAAAACTCAATATTGATTTTTGAATTGGCCCGACCCGGGACTCGAACCTTGGACCTCATGTCTGTAGTCGAACATGCTAACCACTGGACCAATGAGGCAGTTATACATTAAATTTACGCACCAATCAGTGCGACCAATTTATATTTAACAGTTCTTCTGTACTATGAGACCGAATTCATTTTTAACGATTGGTCCCATTAAATATTTCGTGTGTATTCGCGAATGGTTTATATTGACAATAGGACCAGATATACACGTAACGCAATACTCCATATATCTACGAGTTCGGCAGCTAGTTATGTTCACATAAAATGTATCATATATTACTTATATATTTTCTAATTTCAAGCTTGGAATTCTTATCGGTTTGTACAAATGTTATATAACTTTTCTCCTATTATTGTTTCACAATGACCTGAAAGAAAAACAAGGTATAAAGAAATCGAAATATCACGAAGGATTCATAAAGGTTTTAAAAGGTTGACTCAATACGACACTCCCGCAGCCTATGTCACAGAATCCAACGTACAAATAGTCCGCACTAATGAATGAGAGGTTCACGGTTGTCGCTTAGCAATAGAGCCCTCGCGACTAATGAAATTGCGCCACGAGGAGGCTCCATTTTAAAGTGGATTATGCGGTAATTTTAACATGGTGTTGTATGCTTATACGTTTTCTATATTGTTCAGACTGTTCTTTAGTTTATTATTTCTAAAAATCCTAAGTCTAGATGAGGCAGAGGGCGTCCCTAATGCAAACGCCACCCTGTTATATTTTGGCAGATGCTATTTATCCCCGGCCATCTCTCTTTTCACATCGGCTGGCACAGACCGACGCCAGGCTTGTCTGGATTGACCAAGCTGCCTTTTTCCTGGAAGGGTCCAACGCCTGTTTGGGAATAGGTATGGAGCCACTTCTGAGAGTGTGGCCTGTGCAGGTCCATTCACGGACTAAGATTTCTTTACCGATTGATGATGCGTAACATCTGTTCCAGAGATCTTCATTTGTAATTCTGTCAAACAAGAAAAATCCTATAATTTGTCGAGGCGTTTGAAGGCTTATGAAGACCTTCTGAGTAATGGTTTTCATCACTCTCCATGTCTCACATTCATATAGCAGAATAGATTTTACGTTTGAGCGACCGATTTTGAATTTCACTCTTTGTGTCAGTTGCTTAGGTTGCCATATGGGTTTAAGTGGCGCGAAAAGTACTCTAGCCTTGGATATTCTCGACGCGACATCCTCCGCAATTCTTCCAGATTGTGACACAATACTACCAAGGTGAGTACACTGCTGTATTCGTTCTATTTTCTCCGAGCCTATGATTAGTTTGGATGCGGTTCTTTCCTCGGTGCTCTTGGGTCTTGCATAAATTGATGTTCAGGACATCCTTTAACGCTTCTTGTTTCAGGTCATTGAGCTCGGCTTGCATGGCGACTTTTCTGTCCCTAAGCAAGCATAGGTCTCCATCGTAGTCTAAGTCGTCCACCTGGTTGAACAACCCCCACTATATACCTCGAAGCTTGCCATTGTTTATTCAGTGTCCTATTTAGTTTACTCCCAATTAAGTGGGCTTAGATAATTCAAATAAAATATATCGTAGATAAAGCAGCAAATGGAAGAGTTTGAGAGCAATGAAACATAATTTACGTGATAATAACCTTGCAACTCTTATCGTATTTCTTATAAATTTTTTAACATCTATCTACCACGTATTTATACGGTGCATAACCCAGCAGTGTGTAACCCTGAGTGTTAGTGCCAACGCTTATGTATAGTAGTGAAAGTTGGGTATGGCAGAAGAATCACATAAGTAAAATAAATGCGGTAGAGATGAGAGCGTTGAGAAGCATGAGTGGATTAAAACTGAGTGACAGAGTAAGAAATAGTGTGATAAGAGAACGTTGTGGTTTAAAAGAAGATGTAGTGACTAAAATTGAGAAAGGTATGCTTAGATGGTTTGGGCATGTAGAGAGAGTGAATAAAAGGAGACTGACAAAAAGGATTTATGAGTCAAAAATGAATGCGAAAGTTGGAAGGGGAAGATCAAGGCGAACGTTCCTGGATCAAATCCAGGACATTTTAAATAAAAGCCAAGTCAAGAGTACTTTAAACCGACGAACTTTTATGAAAGGTTTAATGAATATGAAAGAAGCGAAGGAGATATGCAAGGATCGTGGCAAGTGGAACGATGTTGTCTCTGCCTACCCCTATGGGAACGAGGCGTGATGCTATGTATGTATGTATGTAAAACCCTGCAGAATTATCTATTATATTAAATGGGTAGGTGCTACACAGGCAAGATTTTTTATTGATGACAGATTTATGGTAATTGTTAATACTGTCTAATATTTGAGTAACTTGATAAGAGATAAATTGCAGTACTCTTAAAGTACTGGAAAAATTTATAATGACGCAAAATTATGACAATATCCTGAAGTGTATAAAATAAAGTGATATATCAAATTGCAAACAACGTTTATCAATATGTACGTTGTTAAAAGATCAATTTCTTTAATTATGTCTAAGGAATATTGCAGTGCCAAAATTGTTACATTGCGTGATGTAGCAAGTTTTTTAACTAATTTAAAAGCCATGATGGCCTAGTGATGGTAGGCGCGGTCTCTCATTAGAGAAATCGCGGATTCCAATCCAAAGTAGACACCATAAAGTGTCTCTTTAAAAAAATTTTAACTTACGAGCTTAATTATTTTTTTCCCGCCACCATTGTGCTTATTGGTGATGAAATCTGCAAATTCCGAGAGTAATTCTGGGGTATATAGCTTGCCAATGCACAGTGTAGCATCGTGGTAGGTATAAGCTCCAAAACCCTCTCTTCTATGGTGTGAGGAAACCTGTGCCCAACAATGGGACGTTAATAAAACGCTACCTACCTTACCTTGGTAAATTTAACAAACAAAATCATGACCCGCAGAGAATATCGTTCAGTGGGCAATAAATAATGCACGGTCTATATATTAATTAATGTATGATAGTTCGATTCTTGTTTAGTTCAGCATAAATAATAAATTTTAGTAACTACTACTAACGTCTGACTGCAAAGCTATCTTAAATTAATAATATAACTAATGGCTTTGCTATAGTTTGTACATAATGTATTACAGATAAATATATTTTACTTTAACTTATATTCGAAGTTACTTTGAACTATATAAAGTTACGAATAAAGGGGTTAAAAAGTAACCTGCGTTCATATTGGAGGTGAGTTAGTATATCATTAACATAGAAATACGCATTAATATAAATGAATATATACACACCGGCATATTTAGCAAAACATAAAATAATAAATAAATAAAGGTTTGATATCAGTATCATAAGGTTATATGATACTGATATCAAATATTTTTTTATGTTCCGCAAAATATGCCGGTGTGTATATGTAAGAGGTGTCTATTGACACATCACGATATCTCTAGAACCCATAATGCGTAGAGACTTGAAACTTGGTAGGAATATTCCTTATATCGAGTAGAGGTCAGCTAAGAACGGATTTTACGAAACTCAATCCACAACAAGGCTTGCGGAGGTGTTAAATAAAAAATTCAAATTTTCACATAAAAAAAATTCAAACTTCACATTTATACCTTTTATTGTATCTAAAACTTCGTCAGAATGTTTTTTTCTACATAATGGAATCTATCAAAAGTAAATTTCAGGAAATTCCACCCTCAAAGAGTAGTGCGAGTATGTTAATGAAAATGCTACCAAAAAAAACATACCACGCAGACGAAGTCGCAGGTTCAGCTAGTAAACTATATACAATTGACAAATTACTATTGATAACGTCAGAAATAATAAGTGAAGCTTAATCTGATCACCTGTTACTGAAATGTTAATTGGTATGATTTCTGTGAATTCAACACGCGACATGATGGTAATTTCGTGAGCTTTTGTTAATATTTTAATTCTAAATATAAATAAAACATCATATTTTCAACTCATCGATGAAATATTGGAAACTACATGGTGATATGCGCGTAGGCAAAATATATTTGTAACCTTTTTTTCAATTCAATAAATAATAACTTCTTTACATATTTTTACCTGCCTCATTGATCTAGTGGTTACCTTGTTCGGCTACAGACATGAGGTCCTGAGTGCGAGCCCCGGGTCGGTTGAATTAAAAAGTCGATGTTGAGTTTTTCTGTTAAGAAATTTTTAGTATTTTCCCGAAGTTGGAAAGTTGGCGGTGTACTCCCGTGCCTCGGATTGCTGTCTGTCGGAAGATTGCTGTCTCATCGGACTATGAGAATCTAAGAATAGGGAGTGCTTTTGTATGAACGCAAACATTTGTTTACTATGCCTGCGGTTCCGCAATGGCGCAGTGTGGCGAGTCTATACTCTAAAAACCCTCTCTCCTATGAGTGAGAAACCCTGTGCCCAGGAGTTGGACATTAATGGACTTCTACCTTACACTTTATTAGGTAAATACGTATATCATATTGTTACAGTCAAAGAATTGACTAATGTCGGACATTCTACGTAAATGATGTTGCGAATTTTAAAATGTATTGGTTAGATATATGTTCGTTGTAAAGTAAAATCTGTATATTGATTAGATTATGAATGTTAGTGTGTATCTGATAGTCTGAAAGAAATTAATTAAAAATTGAGTGGAGTAAAACTTTTCTAACTCCTATTAAAAATAAATCTATAGTCAGATTTAATAGATTTTCCATTGCCACGAGTTCGATATCTACGCGCGTGACACCGCAGGGCATTGCTAATAATGTTGTATACATTGGTATGGTACGGGTAGACGAAAAAATTATAGTCCACAACGCATTTTATGTCATATTTACATGATTGTTATAATCACATATTTCTTTACAAAAACGGGGATTTCAATGAAATTGTAAATATACTCATGGAAACTATACTCGTGAATGAATGAATCTTCTCTAGCTAGTACTTCGCAACAATCCAGTCTTAAGCAACTTATAATGCAATCAATTGGAAATTTCTGTGTAGTTATTTGAGCTATTCTGGGAACAGAAAGCTAATGCCAACCATCAAGATGATGTCAAAGAATTTGGGTCACAAACAAGATCGCACTAATGAATAAGAGCTTTATAGCTGTCGCAAAGCAATATAGAGTGCGCGCGACTAATGAAATTTCACGACAAGGGAGCTGCTTGAATGAACTTGATTACAAAATACGAGTACAACTAGTAAGTATAAAACTTTTAAAATAACTTTTCCCTTATTGAATACAAAATTTTAATTCAAGTAAGCAATAAGAAATGGAACACAGTTATCCTCTAGTGACAGATATTGTGATTTTGCCCAACGCGCTTTAAATCCATTTGCCATTCTTACGAAATATAATACATACATAACGCTCGAGATTAAGGACCCCAAATGGGTTTCAATAGATAGATAGATAGATAGAATACTCTTCATTGTACACCACAAACATGAAACAAGCAACACAGAAATAAACTTAATAGATAGTACAAATGAGACGACCTTATTGCTTATTAGCGATTTCTACCAGGCCACCTTAAGGTTAGGGAGATTATATGAGTTAAAAAGGGTAGGCGGTGTTCCCTTATACATATAGACATACATACAAACACTTATACATACTAAACATAATAATCTAATAATACTAAATAAAAAACATAGAGCAAATAGATATCGTCGTCATTAAGAACATAAGGAAAGGTAATTCTTTACCCGCTTCTTGAATATATCCAATGATTTAGCTTCTCTTATTGTCAGAGGTAATTTGTTCCACAAAGTTATGGCTCGTACTGCAAAAGAGTCACCATAGATTTATGGGGTATGACGTTGACCGTTAGTTAGGGCCGTAAACACCTTCCGCCATAATCGTGAAACTCAAACTTCTGACATAAATACGCAGGAGCACAAGGAGGTTTCAATCTAGTCGGACTAAATCTACTTCTTATTCAACAGACATTTCACTAGCCAGGATCCTCGGTCCTGTCGTCCTGGATTCGATTTCGGGAGGACAAATTTGGAAAACTGTATTTTCCAATTTGTCTAGCTCTGGATCTCCAAATAAAAAAGCGTTTCGATATGATGCTGTGTAAAAACCATTACGACGTACTTCTTATCCGGTTAGTGTGCTACCATCTTAGTCTGTATCACGTACCTTCAAGTGAGATCACAATGAATTATACACTGTTAAACGAATAACGTTGTATATCTGCATTTATAAACATCAATTTTCGATTGGATCACGTTGTCAAAAGAAAATTACAATATCGTTTGAAAATAACTTTGTAATTAAGGTTTTTCACTTTGTGTTTTCAGTAATAGCAACTTTGTATATTGTGTGATCTTATAATATATTGTAGGCTGTCTGCGTTTTGCGATCAATGCTTTTTATTGAGTAAACTTAACGACACAGTGCAGATAGTCGCCGCGTGTGTTGTATAGCCGAGAAGTGAACGCTGGGTATTGGCCTTACAAGAGCTATCTTGGCTGCAAGCCAGCTTTTAGGGAATGGCTTGTATAAAACAAAATGCAAGTTATTGAATCCATTAACATCATTGGCACATAAGCGATCTACAATTTATATAGTCTTTAACATAGCTGGCGCATTCGGAAAGTCTTTGGTATGTAAATAATACATATAGCATACTAAAATTCTCGTTGGATTAACTTTGAATGATTTCTAATTCGTTGGATTTCGAACAGCAGAACAACTACTTAAAAAACGACGGTATCAAGGAAAATATGGTAGAATATTAACCTTAAAAGCTTTGAAGTATACAAAGAAAGTGCGTACCTACAAAGTACACATGTCGGAAGTGAAACTTATTTTTAAGGTCTTGTTTATAGTTATACCAATCTAAAACTTTAGATTTCCAAGACTAAGAGGGAGGGAAACAGAAGATATGGTAGGAATTTAATGAATTTCATTGTCATTAAAATATTAACAGTGTTGAAAATTGATATAAATAATTTATTGAAATTTTAAATGACGAATTGTAAATAAAAATGCCACGTGTTTTTTGTCAAAATCGGAAATTATTAATTAAATTATGTTTATGAATTTAAAATTTAGAATTTTAATATTATATTTTATGAAGAATATACTTCATTTTAGAATATATTTTATTAAAATCCTGTGTCCCCTAGTTGGGGCAGAGGGCGTCCATAGAGCTCCGCCATCGTCGTCTGTTTAATTGTTCGGTCCGGTTTTGCACTATATTCGTTTCAGGAATCTGTTAACTTCAGGTAAGTAGGTGATTAGCCTGCTGTATCCTAGTCTGTTAGCGGGGCTGCCACCTTGAAGTCCACAGACAGACTTGGTTTTATATCCGGTAGCCTCCCTAGTATCTGGTTCTGTTTTAAGGCGCAGAACATCGCCATTGGCCCTGCATCCTTGGCTACTACAGCTTGGAATAGCGGTCACGCGATTGCGTGGCTGTAGCTGGTCCCGGGGTGGACGGCTTGGACGTGGATGACGCGGACTTGTTGAGGATCTACTTGGGTTGGTGTTCCGCTACTAACACAGCAGATGCCACAACTTTCCACCCCATATTATAGAATACTGAATATACTTACCCATATTCTTACGTGATTCTTACGCTTGTTTATTATAAAAACTTAGATTGTGCTTTTTTAGTAAATAGTAGAGAATAATCGGGCAACCTGTTAAATAGGTTTAATTGATTTTTGATAAATGAATTTCGGATTTTATACTCTTTATTCTGATGGATATACCATAGGAAATCAGATTACAATAATATATATAATGTCGAAAGTATAAACTAGTGTACTCGTATAATAAATAAATAAATCTCAAGCAAAAGACCATTAAACAGAAATTTTACTCAACCTTCAAAAAACATTATAAATATCAGTCTTGACGTTTACTATCTTCTAAATTATTGCTGTAATTGTATTTCATCTAACTACGCAGAACTTGAATTAGGATTTGACAAAATTAATGGGAGACAAACATTTCCGTCTTCATGTTTTCATTGTTCAGTTCTTACAACCTATTATATTTTATGCGGACACATTCTTTTTATAAAATATTACAATTTTATTAATATTCAAAATATTTGTTCAATAAATTATGCGGAAACGATTTACTCATCTCCATTATAAACTAAAGCAAATACAAATACCATATTACAAGCTAAATATTGACGATTCAATAACATCAGTTAATAAGCCGATATCGCATTTAAATGCATACAATATTAAATAATATAACAGGCATGTCTTTATATATATAATTTTATTACGTCTGAATTGTTTTTGATTACATGTTTGTGTGTATTCAGGTGGATTTAAGAATAATTTTGATTGAAAATGCGATCCCGATTTCTCTGTATTTCCATGGGATCGGGAACTACGGTGATATCGCCAGGTACAGCTAGAATATATATATAATAACTCTGCACGTGTGTATGTCACTGAAATGTACTATTTTTACAAAAGCTTTGAATGTGATTAGAAGCATTCGCGATTCGCCTTCACAGAACAGGTATTAATTGGTAAAATAGTCAGTATTTTTAAATTAAAACCAGACACTATTCATCTTCATGGTATATATATATGTCGGAGTGCAAGAGTCTATGGATCGCTAGTCCGTGTGTAGTAGTCTGTGGAACGCTAGCGCCATCTTTGTATCGGCGTGGGGACAGAGTCAATAAGTGGCAGTCCGGCCCGTCTCTCGGCAGTTCTCGAGTGGCGGTCGGCCGGAGTGGTCGACTATTGAAACTGTCGCGTTCCTAGCTATTAGTGTTAATGAGTTTGTGTAAATTGATATCGGGAACATTAAGTGATTGAACATTATAATCCGAGTTAATTAATAAAGTGTTTGATTGCACCAACATTACCCATGAACGCCCACACTATAAGAAATTAAATAATGGAACCAATTCATAACGATGTCGGCGGAGAACCCTACGCCCCTGTGCTTTATGCTTCTCGGTTCTCTCTTATTCTCCGACATATATATATATATATATATATATATATATATATATATCGGATATGGTATATGTCGGAGTGCAGTAGTCTGCGGATCGCTGGCGCCATCTATCTATCGGCGTGGGACAGAGTCAATTTTGAAAATCCGGCGTGCGCCTCGCTAGTTCTCGGGTGATGGCCCGCCGCCACGGTCGACTATAGAAACAGTCACGTTCTTAGCTATTATTATTCATGAATTTGTGTAAATTGATATCAGAAACATTACGTAATTGAACATTATAATTTGAGTTAAATAATAAAGTGTTTGATAATTTGATATAGTTCATCTGTACGATAAGCTTGAAGATTTCTCGTTCTAACCTGGCCGTTTCACGGCCTGCTCTCCTTGCTCTTGTGTTTGAGAAGCACGAAAAAAGGCTCTTTTTGATCCATAGTAACACGGCGCTCTTCTCGTACAATTTCTCGTTCTTCATCAGATAATTGCATTAAGGCTCCGCTGGGAAAGATTAGATCTTCTAGAACGCGGCATTGTTATTAATATTAATACAGAATGTGCACTCGTTATGTAAACTTTTAACATCTAATATAAATATGGAAAAGTAAATATAAAGATATCTCAAAAATGACATATGTCACAGTCCAAATCCATTAAATATAATAACAGTGCCTGAACTTTCGAGACATAGACATTAGCTCAAAGAGTATATAACCACTGCGCATGAATAGCTTATCAAGAAAAATCATACACAACCTATTAAAAGACATTTACATTTTTGATATTACAGTATCTGAACTTTCGAGACATTTTACAAAAAATATTTTTTTATTGAATAGTTGTTACTGTATTTGACAGGATTGGACAACACATGTTATAAACACATCAACATTTATTGAAATGATTAAGTATTCATTACACATATCGAGTTTTTATCGTTTTTAAGATGTATTATGCTATTCGGGGCGGAGACAAATCCAACAAATCAATAACCACGAAAATTGGTTCAGCAGATCTCGAGTTATAAGTGTTGTAACAAACCCGTCTTTATTTTATATATATAGATATATAGATTTTATGGTAAGAATGAGTTAATAATGAGTTATGAGTTATTAGTTAGTTAGTTATAGTAATTAAGTTAATAATACAAATTTTCCATTCTGTACTTGAGCAAGCCATCTTCAGCAATTTTAATGCTTCCATATTTTTTTCACAGCGTTGGGGAGGATAGAAGTGCTTGCAGTCTGTCATTAAAACACCATTATTTACCGTTGTTTTAGTGTATTTTTATCTCCACACATTTTACTTTGATGAATTGAGGCTAACTTGATTCGAGAAATTGAGTTCGACTACAGACATGAGGTCCTGGGTTCGAGTCCCGGGTCGGGCCAATTCAAAAACCAATATTGAGTTTTCTATTAAGATTTTCTTAATATTTGCCCGAAGTTGGGAAGTTGCCGGTGTGATCCAACCCCGTGCCTCGGAGAGCACGTTAAGCCGTCGGATTCCCGTCACATCGGACTATGAGAGTGAATGAATAGAGATTACTCTTGTTGTGTACTATGCCTGCCAATCCGCAGTGGAGCAGCGTGGTGGGTCTATGCTCTAAAAACCCTCGCTCCTTGGAGTGAGGAGGCCTGTGCCCAGCAGTGCTAATGGGCTGCTACTTACTTACTATAAGAAAATATCTATTTGGACTTGTTTATATGGAATAATGAGTACGTATTAAAATCACTTGCCACTACAAGTTTTAAAAATGTATTTGAACTTGAATAGATGAATAAATAAATATTTTATCAACGATTGAAAAAAATTGCAGAATACATACTCTTGTTATGTACTTTTTGTTCAGTGTTATAATTTCTGTAACAATTGAACAAACAAATATTTCGAAATATCAGCAACCTGTATTTCACGTTTTTATAAATAATATATATTTTTAAGATATTTGCGACGTTATTTCTTTTAAAGTAGGTACTTATAAAAATTTTCTTGTGTATACTATATTAAAAGAAATTGTGCCTAAAAGTGTATAAAGAAATACTGGTTAAAAGGAATATAATAACTAATGAAAGTCAAATGCTAATAAGACCATTTTCAAATGTAGATCATATTCAAATGATTCTGTCGCCCTGCGATTTAAAATTCAATAGTCAGCAAACAAAATGGTGTTAATTATTCCATACTAATGACTTTATTATTTCGTAGCAAGTAATTAAACAGATTATATCATACTAACACTTTTAGCTTTTTGATGACATTGCTGACAGATTAACGCTGGACTGTGAATTCACATCACATTACATCTGGTGGTTTGGTTATGATACGGTGATCCATCTTAGGATGGAAGCGCGTTAACCTGGTGCGAAATTATTTACTCGCAAGTTTCTTCGCTTGACGTCTTTGCTGATAGAGTGATAGTTGGCTCAGGCTGAAAGAATGATGCGAAAGCAAAAGATGTTGGATTGGTAAACTTCTGCGTTATGATTCAATCATGGATAGAGAGAGGACCACGAATCTAGATCCGTTTCTGCCCAGTTCATTACTCTGAACCACATGGGTTGGCTTAAAGTTAAAGAATTTCGCAACATCAACAAAAGTGAGATCGCATGGGAAAAATATAACAAGCATTTCCAACAAAATATATTTTTTTATTTCATTATTTACATATAGGGCTAATATGTATATAGGGTTAATGTTGTAATTTAAATCGTAAATTACATTTTTTAATACTTGCAGTGTATGACGTATAGTTATTAATACAGTTAAATATTTTTGCAGTGAAATTTCTTTAGGCGCATGAGGGTAAAATTTTCGCGGATGAAACGCGTGATTAACTTTACGAAGATATGCAGCGTTTTTATGCAAAATTTTATGAATAATTTCTATTGTTGACAAAAACACTTGGCATTTTTATTTACAATTCGTCCTTTGAGATTTCAATAAATTATTTGAATTAATTTTCAACACTTTTAATATTTTAATGATAATTGAATTCATTAAATTCTTTAATTTCTTTTTCATTATTTTCTTAAAACATGTCTTTCTTTTTCCTTTCCCTCCATCTGTCTCAAACAACTAAACTTTTACATTTTTTTAAATATAAATAAGACTTAAAAATTTCTTTGCCATAGAAGTTTCACTTCTAACATGTGTACTTTGTATTCAAGCAATTTTTTTTTAAATATCACTTGTTTTAATAAACAACTTGGCTAATAGCACCATTCTCATCATTTACACAATGTAAGTCTCACTGTTTATTTCATTTTAATTTGAAGAATACTGGTTTCTAATTATCGATTATCTAAAAAATACTGTCTTGTTTTTCAAGAGGCTCATATTTCATTAAATATAAAATGTCTCTCAAGGAAACATTTTTGGGGTTTAGGTAGTATATAACATAAAACAGGTAAGTAAGTAAGTAGCAGCCCTTTAACGTCCCACTGCTGGGCACAGGCCTCCTCACTCCGAGGAGCGAGGGTTTTCAGAGCATAGACCCACCACGCTGCTCCACTGCGGATTGGTAGGCATAGTACACAAGTGCACTCTCTATTCCTTCACTCTCATAGTCCGATGTGACGGGAATCCGACACGACCGGAGAGAGATCAGGCGCAGGACCGACGGCTTAACGTGCTCTCCGAGGCACGGGGGTGGATCACACCGCCAACTTCCCAACTTCGGGCAAATATTGAGAAAATCTTAATAGAAAACTCAATATTGATTTTTGAATTGGCCCGACCCGGGACTCGAACCCAGGACCTCATGTCTGTAGTCGAACATGCTAACCACTAGACCAATGAGGCAGTCCGACCAATGAGGCAGTCAGGCATAAAACAGGTAGTAATTTTGAATAAGGCGAAATTTGAATTGTTAAAAGATTGCTATTTGATAACTTTTTGTTCCTTCCTTTATAGCTATACAATTCCTTGCATTTGATAATATACCAACGTTAAGTTCGCAGAGGTATAAGGAATATATATTGGATCTGATCCAATATCTGGTGTTCGGCAAACGATTTCCGATATATTAACGGCATAATAATAACGTAGTAAAGGTAATACTAAATTCCATAGCATATACAGTGATCGTACAGTCAATGAAGAAAGATATTTCATCAGAAAACATGTACTCGTATTTCAATGAACGTGTAAAGGACTAGTGGTTTAGATACAATAGGTGTTTGAAAATGTTTAATGCAATTAAATCAATTGTGAAAAATTATCTCGAAACATTACATATTTCACGATGGTCTTTTTCAGAAAAGATATTAAATAAATTTTGTGACGGACTAAGCTTTAAACGATTCCAATAGTTTCAGGCTGTTCGAGGCAACTATTGAACAATTCTCACCTGCCTCGTTGGTGTAGAAGTTATTCGGCAACAGATTATGAAGCCTCGGGTTCGAACTCCAGGTCAAAGCTCGGAGCACGTTGTATCCTGTAATGTCTCCTGCGAATAAATAACAGTAAAAAGTCAAATTGACAAACGAAGCACTACATCTTCTCAAAACAAACAAGTACATTAAATTTTGTGAAGGAATAAGACGTTTACACCTAAACATAGTTTCTATATAACATATTTGCAAACGATTCAACATATTTCTGCTCAATAAATCTAAATAGTGTAGCAAATTATTTCCAAACTTTGAAAACCAAAAGTGTGATGACATATATTTTAATAACAAACGATTTCAACTCAGCATTTGCAGCAGATTTTTAATACCCGCTCACCGGCATTCAACTGAAATCGGACAATATTTCTTTTGCCTATTCTCCTGAACAATATTTTGTCTACACAGCAATTCGTTTTGATCTTTTATATAAGAAAAATAGTTTTGTTAATATACTTTCTCAATACAGATAAGCGTAATCGTTAATGAGCATAACATAAATCAACTAGTAAATATGGACATACATGGCTTCCAAAACAAAACTTTTGCACTTTATTAGTAAGCCTTTAAGATCTTAATAGTCACCTTCGTTTTGGTTCATTCCTAACTTTTTAAAAAGTTTCTTGTATTTTTAGTCAAATGAGATGCAAATTACCTATGATATTTTTTTTAGTGAAGATAAAACCCGACTAGTTTTGAAGTCATATGTAGCCTTTACTGAGGCATTCATGATTTCGTATCATTGCATTATATATGGTAAGTGTACCAATAAAGTATATAAAATATAATTGAAATAACAAAACCCTGTTAAAATAGTCTCAATATTAACACATTTCAAACCAGAGGCGTTAATTCAAACAGTTGAAAGCCTCACTCCGACTACACAGTGTTAAGAAAAATAATGTTACGTACAAACCTGAAAACGCACAGAACAAAGAATATGCTACAATGTAACACGTAATAAATGCAGGGCAATTATGTAACTGTTTCGCACAAAAACATGTTAACGCTAATTTTTAATTCACGATTCCGATTTTATAATGAACAAAAGAACTAACAAAAAGAATCCTCATCAGAGTGACAACATCACACTAATTAGGTCAAGCGAGAACTCCACGAGCCTCCCTTTTTCTAATGAATTCCTCTGATGGAACAAGCTGCAAAAACTTTTTAGCACCATTGCACGACCGTATGACGGAGTTAATTAATATTGTGACAGTTAAATTGTGACACATTCCAACAGATAAATACGAAGTGACATTAAGCCGTTTCTTAAATTCAGTCATAATTACACTTTTTCCTTACATACCAAAATTGATTAATTTTTCAAAAAACATTACAAAAGAATGAGCTATCATAATAACTGCTAACGTGGTAACTGCTAACATGCTAACCACTAGACCAATGAATGCCTCACAGGTCTAGTTGTTAGCATGTTCGACTTCAGACATAAGGTCGGCTTAATAATAAAATCAATATTGAATTTTCTATTGATGTTCTCAATATGTGCCCGAAGTTGGGAAGTTGGCGGTGTGCTCCACCCCCGTGTCTCGGAGAACGTTAAGCCGTCGATCCTGCGCCTGATTTTTTCTCCGGTCGTGTCGGATTGCCGGCACATCGGACTATAAGAGTGAAGGAATAGAGAGTGCACTTGTGTACTATGCCTTCCTAACCTTCTCTCATACGAGTGAGGAGGCCTGTGTCCAGTAGTGGGACGTTAATGGGCTGCTACTGACTTACTTACGTTTTATAAACCTTCTCTGCGGAAAATGTATTCAAAAGGTGAAACAAAAAATGAAATAAAAAATAATAAAAACTGTAGCTATGTCAATATTTTTATGTTATATTTTGTGGTAAGAAAGAGTAACCCTTAAACAACAGCAATTAATTAAGTTCATAATACAAATTTTCCGTTCTGTATTTGAGTAAGCCACCTTCAGCAAAACTAGAGTTTAATTTTATGCTTTCATAATTTTTCACAACGTGGAGTAGGATATAAGTGCTTGCAGTCTGTAATTTAAACATCATTATTTACCGTTGTTTTTGTGTATTTTTATCTCCACACATATTTTACTTTGATAGATTGAGTCTAATTATAACTAGAACACGTTTATTAACAGTGATTCCATCATAATATAATAAAAAATGTATTTGAATTGTGTATTATGGCTACGAAGCCGCAGTGGATCAGCGTGGTGGGTCTATGCCCTAAAAATCTCCTATGAGTGAGGAGGCCTGTGCCCAGCAATGGGATGTTAATGGGCTGCTTCTTACCTTACCTTTTTATGAATTTTTAATCAACAAATTTTTGAGTTGCAGTCAGATACTTATTACTACTGAGCTCTATTATTAAATATCTTAATACATACATACTCGTACATAGCATCACGCCTCATTCCCATAGGGGTAGGCAGAGACCACGTTCTTCCACTTGCCACGATCCTTGCATATCTCTTTCGCTTCTTTCATTCTCATTAAACCTTTCATACAAGTTCGTCGGTTTAGAGTACTCTTGACCTGGCTGTTATTTAAAATGTCCTGGATTTGGTCCAGGAACGTTCGCCTTGGTCTTCCCCTTCCAACTTTCGCATTCACTCTTGACTCATAAATCCTTTTTGTCAGTCTCCTTTCATTCATTCTCTCTACATGCCCAAACCATCTAAGCATACCTTTCTCAATTTTAGTCACTACGTCTTCTTTTATACCACAACGTTCTCTTATCACACTATTTCTTACTCTGTCACTCAGTTTTAATCCACTCATGCTTCTCAACGCTCTCATCTCTACCGCATTTATTTTACTTTTGTGATTCTTCTGCCATACCCAACTTTCACTACCATACATAAGTGTTGGCACCAACACTCCAGCATGCACTGCCAGTCTAGCCCTTTGAGACACCATCTGGCTATTCATAAAGGCGTACAGAGCACCATTTACCATATTCCCTGCATTTACTCTCCTTTCAATATCACTTTCACATGTTCCATCTTTTGTAAATTTAGATCCCAAGTATACAAATTCTTTCACCTCTTCCACTTGTTCCCCATCTATCAAAATATTGTCATTCATCATAGAATCATGTCGTTCAAAAAGCATAACTTTCATTTTGTTTACATTCACTTTCATTCCTTTCCGTTTCAAAGCTTCATTCATAATATATAGCATCTCCTGTAGCTCATTACCGGATGACGCAAGTATTACTTGATCATCAGCGTAGAGTAATTATTTCATGAGTAATTCATTCATTCTTAATAACATCCACATTAAACAGAGACAATGTAACTAGATTGTAAAAAACAATTATTTGCATTTCCTTTGAGAAAGAAAATTATAAGTTATCATTATCTCGTTTGCCCTCATATACATTTCAGATAGTAAGCGCCTCGAGCACGTCGTTAATGAAGATTAATGACCTCTCTGCAAAGTCTCACTTTCTTGGTTTTATCTCTTTCCCACTTAATATTCAGAATGAGCAATCAAGTAGCATTAAGTTTTTAAGGGACAAAAGAGTCTTAAAATTTTAAAGATCGTCCGTCGCGATGCTTTCCATCATATCACAATTAATTAGATTTACGACTTTCTTACGCAAAAAATATTAATTACGCACATATCGTCTACTTTGCAATATTTTGTATAAATAATTATTTTTATTGTGTAAGTGAACAATGATATGCCAGTACAGAAAAAATTAAGATCAACCTTGTTAAACCAAATTATCCTCAACAATAACACAGGTCCAGTTATTATTTATTATACAAGTATTGAGAGAAGTAGTTTGCCTAAAGTTGAGAAATATATGATCGTAGTATAAAGATTGTAAAAACTAATTTTTAAGTCTTGTTTGTAGTTATACAAATCTAAAATTTTAGAATTCCCAGACTTAGAGGGAGGGAAACAGTAAGATGTGTTAGGAATATAATGAATTTAATTGACATTAAATTATTCATTGTGTCGGTAATTAATAAAAATAATTTATTGAAATCTCAAATGACGAATTGTAAATAAAAATGCCTCGTGTTTTTTGTCAATATTAGATATTATTAATCAAATTTTGTGATGGAATTTAAACTTTAGAAAAGAATATTGAATATTTTTGTTTTATATTTTATATATTATTATATATATAATTAAAATAGTATATTATTAAATGACGAGTGGCAAATGAAAATGCTGCATGTTATTTGTAAATATTAAAACTATCTAACCTTCAAACGAATTAGCATTAAAAACGCTGCACATCTTCGTGACGCTAACCACGCGTTGCATCCATAAAAATTTTACCCTCATGCGCCTAAAAAAGTTTCACTTCAATTAACTTTCATCAATCAATAATATTATATCTGATTAAATTAAATGAAAGTGAAACACTGTTGAACCTGGATTGTTTTATGTTGTGATATCAGGCATTTCACTCCCAGGGCGCCTGTTCGTACAGTGATTATGCAAATGTGGGCGCCCTTTGCGCGGATCACATAAATCGTTTCATATTTTATCACGTTTTTGCATATTATATTTTGAAAGCCAACCATCACTCAGGAGTTGCGTTAAAAGGTGGCTACTAATTTGACTAATGAGTTGTTTGCTTTAGTAAAACATTTTATAAGCCTGTTTCATTTTAACAATGATATTTTTTCGCAAACGAGCTTCATCATGTATTTTAATGTAAAGTATTACACCGACGTTTTATTCATTTAAGGCTGATATTTTCATACATTTAAAAGAAAATTGATGACTAAAATTGTAAAAACCGTACTATTAAAATTATCTATTATACTTTTAAAACTACGGGACATCTTTTCATCCACAATTCCTCAGTGCTTCAGCATCTGGGTAATAAAACTGGTGGAAATCGTATTAAAAAACAAAATAATTATTACATTGTTGGTCCTCCTTAAGATTTTCTAGACGGCTGCGTTTATGGGTTTCCCAAGCGCTAATAGGGATTTCTTTTTTGATATCGACTTTAAACTTCAGACTCTTCATGTTATTCAATTGAATACATATATAATACTGATCGAGCAAACGGTATATACATATATTGTGGCATCTTAGACTCATTGTTTTAAACTTAAATTTTCGTGGTTTATTAACATATTGACTATTTGAACGGGTACATATCACGATGGCGATTTTTAAATTACGTCACCTAGAACGAACTCGAAAGAAATGTGTAGTTACGCGCGCGGCAATCGTGTTTTTAACAAAATGCCGGGACTTAAATGTTATACCTACATGTGTGAGAATTGCACCGCGTAAGGACATACGAAATTCTGAGCGAATTCTACGCACCGCGAGTGTCAAGTTGTTACGACAATTAATTCGCGATAACCGTCACAGTCTTGATAAAGTGCAGTGTCAATTATTAAAGTTGCATTTGGAGTGCAGTGCAGTGTTTGATAGGGACATTTTCGATATAATCGACCGTGTGACATATCTTCAAGGTCAACGTACTGCGGAATTATGTGAATTAAAACATGAACGCAAACTAAAGATATTGTTACAAAGACAATGTACCGCCAGTCCGTGTATTGAAAATACAAATTACAATGTAATAAACCTGTCAAACCAAGAATTATCTGATGCGACTTTGAGTGCCCTAGACAAAGGGTTAAATTTTGCAATGTCACCTTCTCGGATTCCCTATGAGAAAATTATGGGTAACGTGGAAGATGTTATCTATCGTAACAAACTGCCTAGACTTGATGCGGACACCTTGAGACAGGACGTAGCAGTGTTATTGAGAAAATCTAAACCACCTGACCCAAATATTACATTTGAAGAACGAAAAGCTATCCGCGATCTACATGCCAACACCGATGTTTTAGTTTTAAAAGCGGACAAAGGGAATGCCACTGTGGTAATGGACGTCGCTGAATATGAAAGAAAAATTACCACCCTGCTCAGTGATGCCTTTACTTACAAGAAGGTAAACTACAACCCGACTGCCAGAATGACCAAAAAGACCAACAAACTCATCCAGGAATTTCGATCGATAATAGGAGATGACGTTAGTAAAAAACTGTTACAGTCTCGCCTCATTCAGCCACCTAAATTATACGGTTTACCTAAAATTCACAAAGAGGGAGTACCATTACGCCCTATTGTAAGCCAAATTGACTCCCCAACATATGAACTCGCAAAACATCTTACGAGAATTTTACAGCCATTAGTGGGGCACACGTCATCGTATATTAAGGATTCTCGACATTTCGTTCAATTACTACGTGATATGAGACTTACAGAACATGAATGCATGGTAAGCTTCGATGTGGAATCACTTTTCACCAACGTACCGGTAAGCGACTGTCTGGAAGTAATAAAAAACAAATTGCAGAGCAACAACATCCCCGTAGAGTACATAATACTAATTAAACACTGCTTGGAGTCCAACTTCTTTCTCTTCAAGGGCGAATATTACCTCCAGATAGATGGCGTTGCTATGGGAAGTCCGGTCGCTCCAGTTGTCGCGAATTTATGGATGGAATATTTCGAAGACCGAGCCATCTCCACTGCACCCAGCCAAGTTAAGTTTTGGAAACGGTACGTTGATGATGTATTTGCGGTGCTTCAAGGAGGTAAGCAAGAAGTTGACCAATACCTGGAACACCTGAATAGCATTCATCATAAAATAGCCTTCACGTACGAAATGGAGAAACACAGAAGCATGTCTTTCCTGGATGTACATATATATTTAACATCTGATGGCAATTTTGGTCATTCGGTATATAGAAAACCCACACATACGGACAGATATTTACATGGTTCGTCTCATCATCATCCACGTCACCTTGCCTCGGTCGGGACAGCATTGATCAGTCGAGCTCACGATTTATGTGATGATCTAACTGTTCAGGACGAGTTAACCCATGTAAGAGAGGTGTTACGTCGGAATGGACATAGATCCCCAAAACCCGTCAGCAAGCAGAGACACCATAAACGACCTTTGGAGGTAGAAAGGCCAAAGGCCTATTTACCCTTTGTAAAGGGAGTGACGGACAGAATAGGCAGGCTACTGCGAAACGATTATAGCATCAAAACTGTCTTCACTCCCTTACAAAGGATTATAAACATGGTAAGATCTCCGAAGGATCGTTTACCGTATCAATGTCCGGGCGTTTACAAAATTGACTGCAGCTGTGGAAGCTCTTATATTGGGCAAACGAAGCGTTCCATAGCAACTCGTGTGTCAGAACACATAAATGCTGTCAAGCACAACGACATACAAAAATCTGCGATCGCGGAGCACATTTTGCAGCAGGGAACTCAACACTGGATAGAACTTCATAGCCCGAAAGTTCTTTCCACGGACCGCCATTATATGCCGAGATTAGTTCGCGAGGCCATTGAAATTAAAAAATATCCTAATTTCAATCGTGAAGATGGTTTTAAGCTGGCTGATACGTGGAATCCAGTGGTGAAGCTATGCCAAATGAACAAACGACGCAATTTTTCAAAATTAAAACGTGACGTTGTGAGTGTAGTATGCCGACAAATGGATGTGGGTGCCGTGAAAAATAAAAGAATCAGACGTAGGGTAGACAGATTCTGCCCTTGACAGCTTGACACAACCGACCACAGCAGTATCGTCGTGACCACGATCCATGCAACTGGGTCGAAATATCGGCAAAATTAAAAATTAAAAATCGCCATCGTGATATGTACCCGTTCAAATAGTCAATATCTTAGACTCAGTATTATTTTCAGATTTTGTATAGAAGACTTATTTTGCAGAACCTCTCTGCCAATAGAAACCAGCTAAGATAGCGCCACCAGCCTAATAAAATAACTATATGATATAGATAAAATTAAGCTTTTAGGCATCTAATTTTCAACATGTATAATTCGAATAAGGGACAAAAGAATGCCAATAATGAAATGATACATGGTAGTAAAACTAAGTTTAGAAGTAAAAAAATAAAAATATCTCACGAATTCTTTTTTCTAAATTATAAATTTAAAAATAAAATTTAATGAAAAATTTCTAATATTGACATTCTAACTTGGCATTTTTATTTACAATTCGTCATTTGAGGTTTTAATAAATTATTTGTATTAATGTTCGACACTTAATATTTTAATGATAATTAAATTCCTAACATTTCTTTCTTTTTCCCTCCCTCTCAGTCTCGGAAATGTAAACTATTAGATTTGTATAAATATAAATAAGATTTAAAAATTGGTTTGCTAAAGACGTTTCACTTCTGACATGTATACTTTGTACGCATGCACTTTTAAGTATCAAAAACGCAGTTAAAACAAATTAGGACAAAAACTGTAACTTTAATGAATGCTCATAATTTCGTATCCAATAACACTGATCCATCTACAGAGTAGCGTTTAATCCACGATAACTTACGTTAGGTCTGTACATTAATTGATGTATGATAGTTTCGTAGCTGTCTGGCTTTGCATAAATGCCAATAACTAATATTGACATTCGTATTAGAGATAGGATAATCCGTATTCGATAAGATAGGAGCGAACGTATGAGCTAAGGCAATTAACACTAACAACATTAGTTAGTCTTAAATATTGTTCATTATTAACTGTCAATTTCAACCCATCGTGTATTTTTAATCAGTTGGTTGTTTTTCGATTCGATAAAAAAGATCCCGGTATCCATTCCCAGTGAGAAAAATTTAAGAAAGTGTATTTTCAAATTACCAGTTTTGAAAGATTTGAAAATATTTCTTTACCGTAGGCTGCATAATCACACAAGCACAAAGTTATCACAGGGACACAAATACACATCAATAAATTCGATATTTCATAAACATGCATTACACATACGCAAACACACACACACACTTTCGCATGATACACTAGTTTTTTAGATATTTTTCTTTTTCATTAGTATTATTAAAAATGGTAATTGATGTCACTATGTTATATTTACCTAAGAAACTATTATCCAAGCTTTACGCTAACAGATTAGAAATAAAAAAACAACGTCACGAATTACGTAGTAAAGAATCTTCAAAAATAATAATAATAATAATGGATGAAAAAACTTCTTAATTTACATACAAATTGGGTAAAAAGATTATTCGTCTCTCACATTTCTCGATCTTAGTTTATTCGCTCTCTAATATATTAAATTTTATATAAAATTTACACAAATTATATTGTGTAAAGCAAACACGTATTATAACAAAGTTTTGGGGTGAATTTTTGGCAATTCAGGTCGTTTGTAGTGCCAGTTGCTCTCTCAAAAGCTCTCACCACAATATCTTGACACCTTAGCGCTTGGCAATTTCAACTAGCAAGTTTGCTAACGAGGTAGCTAAATTCGTAAAGTTTGTTATATACCTCGATTCAGATTTGGTTTAAAACAAATTAAATATGCACCGGGAAGTAGTTTGCCATTACCGGGAAGTTGTAAAAAAGAATTGTGAACACGTGGATTATACTATATGCAGGTATATATTTTTGTCGAACAACCTGCAGAGTGAAAATTCCTTTTCCCGTATAGAATTCGTAATTTTCTCATGGTACTTTGATTAAGTATACTTTAATTCGGTGTCTTGGAACCCCTATTATAATACACACCCTTTAAGAATTGGACGTATTTATAAACGATTCTTAAATCACGTTAGTTTGGATGGCACATGCTGTAATGTTAATTGTAGCTACTATTCTAAACTATAGTACAGTACAGTAAGTCGACAATTTTAACTAGTATTTAAGATCTTGTTATATCAATTGTAACCTGTTGGTGTCCTAATAAACAAAAAAAAAATCAAAGTTAATTTAGTATAAAGCAGATGAAACATGCAAATATAAAGCCTTGCAGTAAAAACTGTTTGTATTTATAAGTATCATAAAGTTCAATAGCAATATGGGCCAATCTTCAAAAACAGAAAAACAATACCACACAAAAAGCTCATACGATTTACATAAATTCTAACTTGCATTATCATTTTCCCATTTCGGGTAAATTGTTGAAATAACGGCTTTGTAACGGATAGGGTAAAAAGTTTTATTCCCGAAGTGAGAGTTAATGCTTCGGGTTCGTAGAAAAACAATTCCCGTACGTGACCCACGCCGTATATCCTTAGGGAGCTTCTCATTGATATATTGCTGCAGGTGTATATCAAGAAAAGATGTTTCTCGGGTCGGCTCCTTTTTACAAGTCTATATAGGTACACCCGTGCCCCGCAAAGAATTATATTAGTCGCTTAAGACATCCGAATGGTCTGTGAGACTTGTTTTTCCTTTTATATATTATCTTCCCTCTCACTGAAATATATTTGAAGAAACAGATAAAGTGATAAGTAATTACACATTTAAAAATCAACGTCCTATGATGCACAGAATACAAATGTTTTTAAAAGTTTTTATTAAAGTTACAATTACTTTTTATTGCTGACAGTTTAGCGCATAACCGTAAACTCACCTGATGGTAAGTGATGATACAGTCTAAGACGGAAGCGCGCTAATCTGGTAAGAGGCGATTTACCTCTTATGATTTCTACACAGCATCGTACCGGAAGAGAATTATCTGTGTTTGGCGGTATGACTTTGCTAGTAGGGTGGTAACTAGCCAAAGCCGTAGCCTCCCAACAGTCCAGACTCAATCAAATTAGAATAAAACACTTTTCTAAATTCGCCCAACCGGGAATCGAACCCGGGACCTCTGCTAGCAAAGCGAGTACTCGCGCCACTTAGCCTTTGTTTTTTATTTTGTCGCTGGGAAATGCTTTAACGTACGCTGGATGGAGTATACTGCTCCATCCAAGATTGTGGGACTCACTGAAACCAGAATACCCACTAAAACCCAGCGGAACCCTCATAATACGTATGGTGGAGGCCAGTTGTTCGCTAACGCATTCATCTCTGACGCTCCGGTTGAATCCGACTCCAAGATTCAAAAAAGGGGAAGCAGGCGCATAAAATTCCGCCGTCTTACACCTCCCCACCTCCGGCGAGAAAGAGAAGCATCGACCGGTTTCTCCATTTGCCTCTCTCATGCCTCCTTCTGCAAGATTACGGCCTCGCAGAAGGAGGCAACTGCCCTCCAGCCCATATTAGCCTACGAAGCTGTCAAATTTAATAACTTTGTGATTTAAATTATATTAAGTCTCTGCCTTTTGTTTTATATTGTTTTATATGATTTAAAAAATTAAATAATATATTAATTACCAAAGTTATTCTATTGAAATTTGTATTGACACGATATATATTGATACGAGTATGTAATGTATACCTGCAAACTTCCCTTTGTGCGTGTGACAAATGTTAAAAGATCCATGAATAATGAACTAATTCGATACTTTGACGCTTGAAACGAAACCTTCACAGTTCACGAAAATAAGCTTATATTACAATATTAATTAGGTATAAGATAATTGCTAGCTACTGAATTTCTTCGTAAAATTTGATTATGAAGCACAGAATAATAACCAAATGTACAACATTTTTTTCACTTTCTAATCGTCATCGCTTGAGACCGCTACTAATTTACGACTGTATTTATTAAATAATCATATGTTAATTGATTAAAATGGCTGCTAGTACAAAACAGTTACTGAATACCTTTTGCCGATATGTTTATTACACCGGCGCCGGCAATTTTTGGTACGAGAATATTTATAAAGAATCCGTTTCTTATAAAACGTACAAGATAATTACATTTGCCATTTACTTTGTTATGATTCTACTAGAGAATATTGCAGTTGTTTTTGGTGATTTTCCTGAAGTTGAAAAACAATCTGCACTCATGTTTTCTGCCATTCACGACATAATTGTTGTAAAAATGTTTCTTTTTCTTTACCACAAAAGTTCCATAAAACTATTGAATTATGAAATGGCTTCAGTGATGGATAGTTTTGAAGAGGAAGAAATTATGAAAAAGCAACAGAGAAAAGTCCAGTGGGGAGTTATATTTTATGTTATAACAGTATATTTGTCATTGATTGCCTATGGTGTCGAAAGTTTAAGGCGGTCCATCCTGGAAGGTATTATGTAGTATATTTATACATTTCTAAATAAGACTGCCTCATTGGTCTAATGGTTAGCATGTTCGACTACAGACATGAGGTCCTGGGTTCGAGTCCCGGGTCGGGCCAATCCAAAAATGGATATTGAGTTTTCTATTAAGATTTTCTCAATATTTGCCCGAAGTTGGGAAGTTGGCGGTGTGATCCACCCCCGTGCCTCGGAGAGCACGTTAAGCCGTCGGTCCTGCGCCTGATCTCTCTCCGGTCGTGTCGGATTACCGTCACATCGGACTATGAGAGTGAAGGAATAGAGAGTGCACTTCTGTACTATGCCTGCCAATCCGCAGTGGAGCAGCGTGGTGGGTCTATGCTCTAAAAACCCTCTCTCGTATGAGTGAAGAGGCCTGTGCACAGCAGTGGGACGTTAATGGGCTGTTACTTACTTTTTACTTAAATAACATATAAATAATACCACCACCAGGACATTTAAGCTAATCTCTAGCCCAAAGTCTTAATTTTGTTTTACATTTCTTGTGTAAAACAAAATATTTTCTCTATATTTATCTATAATGTTTTAATACTCAAGAAAACTAACTTCAAAAAACATCTCCAGGAATATTACCCAAATATGGAAATAGTATTTTGGTTATAGAATATATAAGATATTTTGATGCTTGAAAATATGGGATATCAGAAATTATTTTTGAAGTGAAACTTCCTTCTTTAGGCGCATGAGAGCAAAGTGTTTACGGTTGAAACGCGTAATTAGCGTCACGAAGATGTACAGCGTTTTTAATGCTAATTCGTTCGAAGGTTAGGTAGTTTTAATATTTACATTTGCCACTCCTCATTTAATAATTTAACACACTATTTTTCATAAAATATATCATAAAGTTTCTTTTCTAATTCATTAAATTCCTTTTTCCCTCGCTCGTAAGTCTCGGTAATGTAAAGTTTTAGATTTGTATAAATATAAGCAAGACTTAAGAATTACTTTTCCCCAGAAGTTTCACTTCTGACGTGTGTACTTTGTATGCCTACACTTTTAATTTTGTTTTACGTTGATAACGCTCTGGATTATGCGTCAAAAAAAATGGCAAAATACTAATTATAAGGTCTGCGATGTGACAATAAAAATATTTAAAAGGAAATTTTTTGTCAAATACTCTTCGTATTTCAAATCAAAATGAATGTATAAATAGACATATTTTATTCTGATTTCTGGATAATTTTCAATAATAATAGTATTAACGTAAAACCATATAACAATGATTGATTTTCCCAGGTACGCCTTTCTACACCGTCGTCACGTACATTCCCCATTACCAAGATGACTCTATCACCGCTGGCATTTTTCGTGTGTTATTTTATATTACGTGGCTATACATGATGTTACCCATGATGGCAGCTGATTGCATGCCTATTATACATTTAATCACTATAGCTTATAAATTTATTACGTTATGTCGTCACTATAAAATAATACGACATAAATTCGATAAAAATACGTTAGTCATGAGCAATGAAAAAGCTACTAAAATATTGAAGGATGATTTCTTAGAAGGAATCCGAGTACATCAAAAACTGATGTTGTGAGTACTTCCTAAACATTTCCTTTTCTTTTTTTGAAGCTTAAGTAAAAATTTTGATTAAGTCACCATCTTATATGCTTAGAATTTTAAAAGTTACTAAGATCTAAAAACCTTTTTTTATTTCGGACAAGTTAGCGCTTGACAGTGATCTCACCTTATGGCAAGTAATTATATAGTCTAAGATGGAACTTGATAAAAGATAATTTAGCTCTTATTATTTACACGCAGCACCGTACTAGACCTCAATTTTTTTAGCGGTACGTCTCTGCTGGTAGGATGGTAATTAGCCATGGCCGAAGCTTCTCACCAGTCCCGACTCAGAATAATTAGAAAATACAAGCTCATAAACTTACCAAACTGGGAAATGAACCTGGGGCCTCTGCTAGCGAAACGTATATTCGCTCAATTGCGGCAGCGAGCCTCGCGTCCTATTTCACCCAAACTCCCTCAAGCATCACCTAGTTTCAGGACCCTTTAGTTATATAACCAATCCCCTTAACACGCTCCTAAATGTATGTAAGGGACACATAAAGCTTAGGGAAGGTTAGCCCTCTGCTAACGAAGGGTATACTCGCTCAATTGCGACAGCGAGTCTCGCACCCAATTTAACCAACACTCCCTCAAGCATGTCTTAGTTTTAGAACCTCTTAGCTATACAATCAATATCCTTAACTCACTCCCTAAAAGTATTCAAGAGACACGTAAAGTGAATGATGGCGAAATCGGGCGTGTGAACTTTATTGTTTATGGCTTAGATATGCCTAATTGTTAATGTTCCCGCCGAGCATCAAATATCTAGAGCATTTCACAATATTATATATTATGCTATTATATATTATGCTACTACCAAATATTGCATCTTAGTTTGGCAGAGGAAATACATCGTATATTCGGTATCACTATGTCGCTGCAAGTTTGCGAAAGTTCGGCAGTCGCAGTTTTACTTCTGCTTCGGTTAGCGGTGAGTAAACTGTTTAAAGCAGGGAATATTGCTGTTTGCAAAATAAACTAATTATCTTGGCGACTTTCAGCTTTCCCCTCATCTCCACTTGACGAATGCGTTCATGACATATACATTTGTTGGCTCCTTATTCTTCTTATTGGCTCTGAACCTTTGGAATGCGGGGGAAATTACTTATCAGGTATTTATTAACTGAATTCTAATACTTATTTGTACTTTAATATTAATCTTAATAGTGAATTCAAGATGAAATGAAATGACTTTAATTATTACAATATCGATCAAAACCAACACGTTCCTTATTAAAGTAGACACAAAAAGCTTTTTCGAATCGTCATCAGATTGTCAAAAGAGTCAGAGATCAATCACAGATTCGGCACATTGATTCTGCTAAGAAACTTAGTAGTAACCGTTTAAATTTAGTTTATATACAATTGCATCAGAACAGAAATTGGTTGACTTACTCTTGCACGGTCAATAATACTCAACTTAGAAACTTGGAATTGGAAAGGATTTTTTTGACGTGGATACTCAAAAAATAACGTTTTTTTTTTTATTTTACCCCTAACATGCTCTGTTTAAATAAAATATTAAACATGTTGAAAAACCACAAAAGTTTTAGTTTAAACAAGGTTATCGAGGGTAGCACAAGTAATATACAAAACTGAAAAGGTAAACCATTTTTTATGAAAATGATTTCAGAATTCGACAAATTTTATTCCTTGAGATATTGATATTTCAAATATTACTTGATTTCCAACTTGCTCCTTAATATATATGTTCCGAAATTTCTATGATACTAGATAATTGCAAAGCACAAAGTTATAGCTAGTTTCGAATAAATCAGGTGAAACTTTTGTTAATTATTTTGTCACGTACATTTTTATTTTATGCCATTTAACTTGTTAACGCTTATATAAAATTATGTTTCTAATAGATAACATATAATAAATTATATACAGGCATCGCTGTTGGCAAACTCAATGTTCTATTGCGGCTGGCACATGTGCAAAATAGAAAAACAATCTCACAATGATATTAGACGTTTGATTCTGATTGGATGTGCGCAAGCGCAGAAGCCTTTGATACTTAAGGCATTTGGTATTCAAGATTTGTCATATAACACATTTGTATCGGTAAGCTTATAAATCCACAAGTAAATTGTGAAATAATATGCATTTTTTTCAAAACGAGCTTTTCATATTGGATTTATTGAAAGGGCAAAAAATTTTTAATCGTTCCCATTGAACAAGGGAAGCAACGATTAAACCTGATGTTTGTTACTGTTTGTCATTTTAACTCATTTATTTACCATACAACAGTCTAACATTCCGTGAATTGTTTCCTAGTGTATAAGTAAGTATCTTATAAAAGAAGCGAAATCAAAATAATTTAAATAACACATATAAAAGTGGGTTTGTACAGAACCTGCATCCAATACTTCTGACCCAAAATAGTAAGTAGATGGTTCTTCTCTGAAAACTATAAACGACTTTTTAATAATTAATTACATATATTTTATAATATCAAATTATAACGCCGTATATATGAACCGTAACATATTAAAAACTTCACGAAATTATATTTTCAAAAGTATAATATGCTAGGACGAGATAAGGATTTTAAGATACAGTCACATCACTTGATAAAATCTTAATATTTTCCAAAAACAAAGTATAAGGAAACTATTTACTTAACTCTTTACTAAAACAAGGAAAGCATAAACTAAAAGATAACTTTGTTTTCCTTTCAGGTGGCGAGAATGACGTATTCGATTTTCGCTGTATTTTATCAGCGCCGAGAGTGAAGATGAAGTAGCGTGTATTCTTATAAGACAAAGTATATAAACTTTATTATCTGTATTCCTGCTGTTTACTTTTCAGTTTGAGATGTATTTATATAGTTTTGCATTTCTTGGTTAAAGGATATGTACAGATACTGTCATATTTACGTAAGCAAAACGTTAGTTTGAGTAATGTATTCCAAACTATACTTGGCAATATTAAACTGTAAATTTAAATCAGTTCTGGATTTTTCATTTACACATTAAATAATAAAAAAAACTGTTAAATATTTATATTATTCCTATACACCATTAATGTTCTCGGAAATTGTACTGAGAAGGGTTTTTGAAAATAGTATCCTATGGGAGTTAAGCAAGAGATAAATTTTGTATAAAAGTTCGTCATTTTTGAAGTTAACCGTTGGGAAATCACATCGAGCAGACGGATAGTAATTTTATAAAGTTACTTGTATAAATTATTTGACAGTCCTCATATATAAAATGTGCTGCTTCTATATTTGTGCTCTAATTTTATCCCCTATCCTTTTTGTTATTTAACTAGCCACACCTAAATATTTGTAAAACATTGCTTCGCGTTTTTTACAAATCTGAAGGATGTCAATTACCGAACTATAATTGCTTTAATAATCATTTCTATTACATAATCTGTTCCTAGCTTAAACTCAGTCTATAAAATATCAAAAAAGCTATCAAATTCTATAAACTTAGTGCAATTATTATACGATACCATTATTTCTGCATTCTCAATATAATTTTAAGATATGAAGACTTACAACATTCCAGCAGTAGAACCTTTAATTCAGATAATAATCGATTTAAGTAAAACGAAGGAAGTAATAAGTTAAATTGAAGAAATCAAAAACCTAAATTTGATAAATCGAAAAGATTATCTCAGTATATTGTCCAAGGTGCAGGTGATCAATCTATTGTAATAAAAACTTAGATTTCCAACACCTAATGGGTTTTAAATGAATCAAAGGAGAAAGGACGCTGCAAATTCCTTTTTCTCATGAGTTAAACTACTAACTCGTTGGCAGTGGATTTTAAATTTAAGGAGTGAATCTAATATACTGTTGAAGGCCCCAAATTTAATATATTTATTTGAATGGATTATAAGGTAAAAAAAAATATTTATTGATCTTTGGGAAACAAACAACATACTAACATAGGATGCAACTTAAAACTAGCACTCACATTAGTAGTCTCCACAAATAATTTAAAGATTCAAATATTGATTAGTATTCGATAATAAAATAAAGATAATCGAAAAATAATCAAGATAATCGATTGTTTTATTGCTGAAAACTAAGCGCTTACCTGTTGGTAAGATATATAGTATAGGATGGAGGCTCGCTAACCTAATAAGACACAATTTACCTCTTATGGTTAGAAGCCATCGGCCACCACCTCTTGGCTGGTAGAGTGGTGGCCTCCCACCGGTCTAAACTCAGACAAATACAATACTCTAATTTTGCCATGCCATGAATTAAATCCGGAACCTCTGCTAGCAAACCGGTAACTTGCGCCAGCGAGCCTTTTATAACCGAAACGATTCTGTATAACGACGCGTCTAGTACAGGATAAATAATGTCTTACCAGCAATAACATGTTGTAAATCACAATATACATGTATGAACCCAGTGACCGTGGAAACACCCCTCCCATCATTAGCAATAGCCGACAACCGTCACTAAGTAATTACTGGAGATTGATGAAGCTCGCTCTTACCGCGTTTTACGCCTCACGCCTCCATAGATCAAATCAAGTTAAAACCTTTTATTTCAACGTAAATACATTGTAGCCAGCGTTCTATATAGCAATTGTGCAATGACTATACCCTTAATGTTACGAATTCAAGTTATCTTTTGGTGTAAATTTGTGTTGGTTTTTTGCAATTCCGTTAATTAATGAAATACTTTTTTATCCAGTTTTTATACGATTTTTTCAAATATTAATTAATTAATAGTCATATTTACGATAAAATATACAGCACCAGAACACCAAAAGTTTAACATCTTCTTTCTACGTATGATTTCATAAAGTATCTGCTTGATTTATGTGTTTTTTTTTTATTGGTTATTTATCAAATTATACAAACCTCGTTTCTCTGTTATCCTTTCGCCAGAGATACTATATATAAGCTTTACTTATGTGATAAATGATTGATATTGAAAAGTGTTTGAACTTGAGTTGAATAAAGAATTTTTGATATGACTTAATTGTGATCAATAAAGAAATAGAGCCCGAAACCGTCGCCAGAACAAATCAAACGTATTATTCAGTACAATATCTAGCTAGGCGATGTCACAAGTGACTTTGAAAGGCTTTGCGTCATCACCTGTAGAGTTTACATCCGATGTTCCCCGAAGTTCCGTCCTAGTTTTGGTATATACCTAGGTAAATAAACTTACTTTTTTTTATTGGTGACACATTAGCCCTTGACTGTGATCTCCAGATGATAAGTGACAATATTGTCTAAGAGGAAAGCGCGCTAATCTGGTAAGGGGCGATATACCACATATGGTTTTCACACAGCATCGTACCGGAACACAAATCTCTTTTTTTGGCTTTACGACTTTGCTCGAAGGGTCTTAACTAGCTGCAGCCGAAGCTTCCCAACAGTCCAGACTCAGATAATGGAGAAATTTTACTTTTAAGGCACATTATAACGCTCTTATAAAAAACCATTATTATGGGAAATACCCAAGCTATCTTTTTATTTTATAATCTTTATAGATTTTTCTTCAATTGCAAACTCTTTTGTCTGTTACAAATAAATAAACAATATAACAATGTCAAATATTATAATGCTAGAGTCTACTTATAATAAGATTACAATATTTAATTGAGACAAACTCAACGTGTTACACCAATTTAATTATTTAACGCATTCTATAAATAGATACGCCGATAAACAATGTTTTAAAATCATAATTGTGTAACGACAAGAACTGAGTATGTATTCTTATGCCATTTACTATTTCGTCTATAATATAAGGATATATCTAAACTAATATTATAAAGAACAAACATTTGTGTTTCCGTATGTATGTATGCATGTTTAAAACGTTTTCACACAAAAAGTACTAAACCGATTTCAAAAATGTTGCATTTTTCCTCAGCAACAAAGGGTATACTACTTTCTCAAAAAAAATAGAGTTCCCTTATAAAGTTTTACCCTTGTAGAGTTTACCCTACGTCTGATCCTTTTATTTTTCACGGGACCCACGTCCTGGGTTCGAGTCCCGGACCGGGCCAATTCAAAATCGATATTGAGTTTCTATTAAGATTCTCTCAATATTTTCCCGAAGTTAGGAAATATTTGTCGGTGTGATCCACCCCCGTGCCTCAGAAGCACGTTAAGCCGTCGGTCCTGCGCCTGATCTCTCTCCGCTCGTGTCGGATTGACGTCACGTCAGACTATGAGAGTGAAGGAATAGAGAGTATACTTGTGTACTATGCCTGCCAATCCGCAGTGGAGCAACGTGGTGGGTCTATGCTCTAAAAACCCTCTCTCATTTGAGTGAGGAGGCCTGTGCCCAGCAGTGGGACGTTAATGGGCTGCTACTTACCTTACTGTTTCTATATGTTTAAAAAGTGTGTTAAAATGTCGACAAATCAGCTAAAAACACGTAAAATATGTACACGTAAAAAATATATAACTACTATTTCTATGTTTAACACATGTGCGGTTTATACAATGCGTGGGTTTATAGAAGAGGTCTAAAAAACGTGCCATATTACAGTTTCTATATTACAAAGTGTTTATAGAAATAAATCATAGACGTTTTAAAATAAATATAAAATGTATATACGCCATTCCCCGCCTTGCATTGTGGGTGACCTCGCTCGCTTATATCGGTGGGAGGTGTAAAAATTGTGATCGATGAACTTTTTCCTAACATAATGGTGTGTTAAGGAAAGCTATTTAGTACCTTGCCAGATTTTTGTTAAATTTAATACTGTTTTCGTTATATTAAATAGAAATTAGGACTTGACTAATATTTAATACTCACGTAACACTACAATGAAGTAGCTCCCGTGGTTATGTTCACACACTGCACTATAAATACATTGTATAAAAGTACAACAGTAAATAACATGATATCGAAATAATACTGTAATCGTTTCGTAAATAACTCTGTGAAAACAGTTTTCTGTAAAATTGTTTCTTATATTGTGTCACTATTCCAAAGCAGCGATGTATAGGATCATTTTTAAATTTGTTATTACAATGTATTGAAAAACGTTAATCGTTCAGAAAAAAAGGCAAATTCCAGCCTTTATTACCAGTTCGGAATTTCCAATGGACGGAAGGTTAAGCCAAGAGTGCGTGATATCGGAATAAAGCTCATCAATCTTCATTAATACGTCAACGACCTACTTGACGCACCCAGCCTCCATAATTATACTAAAGGACATAACGAAGGCAGCTACACCCATCATGCTAATGGTGAAATAGTTGAGTATATTTATGTGTCAAGACACATTTGTTGAACAAAATGCTTTACAAATAATCTGTACCAAAGTTTAATTTATATTAAGACACGTTAAGTTGTTTAGCTCCAGATATGTAACTGGAGCTATATAACTAAATTTTTATTCATAGTTCATATACTTAGTAGTTCAATATTATGTGCGATTTTAGACTAAAGACTAAGACTTATATGCGTAGTGCATGGTAAAGCCATCGCAGAGCATTTTTAATACTACTGAGAAATGTATTTACCAGGTGACAGACATGAGCGTGGGACAACTGCCAGTGTCCCGTGGTGAGTGGAGAAGCCAAAGATTGGTTCGGACATTACATTCTGGCCCTCGTGATGAAGCTAGCTTACTGGGGGAGAAGTTGTATAAACCTCCGTCTCCTTTTACCCATTCCTCTCCGTCGAGAATGATGGGCTTTACCGGCTTTGCATATATAAATATATATATAAATATATATAAATATATAATATATAAATATATAAATATATATATATATATATATATATATATAATGACCAAATTTTACATACCATAAAAGATATAGTTTGTAGATGTAAAGTTTTTTTTATTACCACCCGTGCAACCCCCCTTGTGGATGGAATTTCGTAAACTCCGTTCTTTGCAGACCTCTACGCAGCAAAAGGAATATTCCTACCAAATTTCAGGTGTCTACGTCTTATGGTTCCAGAGATATCGTAATGAGTCAATAGATACCTGGATATCTCTTATATATATGTATATAGATGGAAGATTATTATTTGCCATAAAATCCAATAGTAGCGTGTAGCTGATGGCACCACTTTTCTCCAAATATTAAACTCGGAAAATCGTCTTTTTGGTTTAATCAATGACGTGGCGCTTAATTAACAGTTAGTTAATAGAAACAGCGAAGCTGTAAGTGACGGCAACTAGCAACAGATTCGCAATTTCACGTAACCGTTGCTGTAACTAGTACCTGCTCACAATACCTGGATTATCTAAAGTATTCTATTTTTAATTCATTTAAACCTATAAGCGAACCCGTGACATATTTTTATAAATTTTTGAAGTAGTATCGTATCGACAATTATTATGATAGAAGACTGCTTCAAAAATCTTAAAAAATGACAACGAATTGAAATTAAAATACTTTTTAATAAATTAATTAATAATAATTTATTTATTTACCAAATATACAATATTTTGTTACAAAATTGTTTTCTTAAAATTAGTTTGGTGTATCCATTTTACATTCGTTGTGTAGCTGAACAAGGTGAAACCTGTGTTACAGTTGCCAGTGCGGACTCTCTATGATGTGTTGTTAAAAGAAGCCCTTATTATACATATGTTGTGTTTCAAGTAAAATTTATTATTGCTTTAAAAAATTTGATAAATATTACTGGGTATATAAAAGTAGTATTACTATTTTTTTGAAAATTGTTTTATTTAGTGGATAAATTTGTATTTATTTTATTATATAAGTAAGGCCCGAGGATACAATAAAATTTATTTATAAAGGTAGTGGTTAAATTTTTCTGTTCTCTTAATTACAAAATGGATGTTACGTTTTTCTAACATTGTTTTATTATAGACTTATATGATGCCTTGTTTCGAATTGGTCTTTTAATTTAAACTAATAACATCAGTTACATACAAGAATATAAAAAATAACAAATAAAATTAATTAAATCAAATAATAACCCGCATCCAAATTGCTGTCCATAGGGTGTGTTCCTAAAATACTGGCAACATTACCTCTTTGGATAGCTAAGCTGATCCTTTGCCCAAGGTAAGCGCCAGCTTTGAGGTCACTTGTGGAATCCAGTAACCGCTTAGAAAGATGTTTAAAAAATATTTTGGCATTATAGACCAATTCATTATGTTGTTTGGATAATATGTAAAGTATAAATAATTGTCTTATTGTAAGTAAGTGACATTGTTTGTATAGCAAATTGGTTGGATATAGAAATGGTCGAAAATTAATTAATTTTAAAATAGTATTACTTATTTACTAACTATCAGTTTTATAATACTGTTATATTAAAATCGTGTCCCGGTGTAATTTTAAATCATTAATTAAATACTTTGTTATTTATCCACACAAGTTTAAATACATTGTTTTTAAATTTTAGTTGAGGACACATTATATTAATACTGATTTTATTTCAAATATTAATTCGTGATTTAAATATATTTAAAAAAAACACTACATAGTCATCTATTAAAAAATTACGTTTAATGTGTAAAAGTTTCTTTTTATTATATTTAATAAATTAACGAAGTTCATGCTAGATGGAGTAAGAATTACGATCACATTTGTGTTTTTATCAAATATATTTGAACGATATATCTTAAAATTAACTTGCTTTCACTTTGTACTGGTGATTTACCGTACAACAACGAATAGACCCTAACGGGAGATGTCGGGGACCACTAAATCTTGGAATTGAAATTCTCCTTCGATATCGCTTCAACGCAATGGCCTTTGTGTTGCGCAAAATAGGTTCTATCGTATCGAATCCATTCTCTTTTTATGTACTTTTGTTTATATTTTTGTTGGTTTTTGTTGTGAGAAAATTGATCGCTGATCGAAGATTGTTGCCCGAAGTAAACAGATTTTCCAAGGCGGCGGCAAAAAAACATGTTAAGGCATTTTTAGCTTGCTAAAAAAATTTGTTACACATTACAATAAGAAATATGGTTAAATGGAAGTTTCTCCATTTATTTTATGAACTGTACTTTGATATCTTTAAAACTGATCAGAAGAATGAACCGTGTTGCAGTGATCAGCAGTCTTAACTTATATTAATTAAAATCTTTTTGCCAAACAGGAACGTATGTTTACGTAAACTGTTGATCGAGTCAAAAATCATCGACTTTTAAATTTAATTGATTTCCACATGACGGGACGGTGAAAGGAAAATTGTTGTTTTTACTATATTCCAAGCTTTTTTCATATGTACTCACATTTTTCTTGTCTGAACGTCCACAAATTATTCAAAACAAGGCTAGCCAAATCAGTCCAGCCGTTCTAGAGTTTTAGCGTAACTAACGAACAGCAATTCATTTATATAGATATAGATAGCCCACCCCGACCGTACCTCGTCAAATTTTACAAAACACTATACTAAATATTTATTAACGAAACAATAGTTCATGACTGGTTAAAACTGAATATATCTATTTTAGTTATTTACACACTAAAAGTACCCACTGAAAAGTCAATTAGCTAATTAGTCATCACTAATACCATAAATGCTAAAATTTGCTGAATTTACTCCTATCTCCCTTCGAAATTTTAATTAACATGTAAATTAAACACAAATTCTGAGACCAATATAGGCTACGTGTTGTTCCGTAAAAGAAGCTTAATTTCCAATAATACAAAAAAAACAGTAATAACAGACAGATACAGAAGATTATACCCAGTATAATGTTCTATCGTAGTAAATCGTATATATCGACGGCCTCTGCGTATAAAAAATCAAGTATGAAATCTTAATTTAACAGTGTTTGAAAAGTATATTGTAACCCACAAAAACTATGTTAAAAGGAGTAACCGCTGAGATTCTTGCCGGTCTCTTCTCAGCGTGATCAACTTCCCGAACCGGTGGTAGATTTATTAGTGTTGTGTTTTTTTTTCGAGTAGACTCTACTTGAATAAAGAATATTTTTGTTTCTCTATACTGTAATTTCCACAATCCATTTACGAAAGTTATATCACGAACATGTCCTTAGGAGAACTACTTGTCTTCTAACGCGGTCGGTAAACGCCAATTGGCCGTATGCCAAACGCTTTAAGACCTTACAATAGGCTGCAAGGAACTTAAAAGAGCTGTATTAGATTTATGTTTAGTAATAAATAATAACTTGAGACTTAGAGATCTACCGAAAAAATTATTTGTTCCACTTTCGTAATTTTTTTGACTATAATTGGCTTTGGAAGAATAATGACACAATTTGAGATCCTTTTGAAAATTAAACAAAACAGTGAAATCATTCAAAATATCCATATTCAATTGTGACATAGGATAATTTTGCTACTTTGAATACGATTTTGTGTTTTTGTGGTTCCTGTTGTATAGTTAACGTAAATTTTGAATATTTTGAATAGTGATTATGCACCTAACAAAGCGAAATGTCGGTGATAAAACTTATATAAGTTTTCGTCATTTTTGATTTGATTTCGTAGAAAAACTCCAAGTACCACCTACTTGACAGGAAATGTTATTTTTAAGGCTTTGAATTAACATTTTGAACAGGATACACATGGGCTTTCAAAAAATTGACTTTCGATTTCAAATGCTGATGAAAAATTCACACATGATAACCCAATGGTTGCTCATCCATTATATATTTTACTAATAAAGAAGTTTCACTTTAATAACAAACCGAAATACACTGAGACTTATATTAAAGTAACAAATACCCAAATATTAATTATTCATTGCAATGGCCCTTAAAGCTTTATTTAAATCATGCTACAATAGAAGCGGTTTTGTTAGTTCTATCCAAGTCTAACTTTGGCAGAAATCGGCGCCTAATAGTTCTTACAAACCGCAAATTGCTACTAGCTATGGTTAATTTCTAACAGTTGCTCCATCCTAGATTTTGAGTACTCAATACCGCAACTATCGGTTAGAAATAATTACTTCTTTGAATTCGTTCAACTGAACTATAACTTGCTTTACAAAATACGAACCATTTAAATCACGCTATTTTATATGAACGCTGTAAACACCTCTCCTCTGCTGTTATAATTACAACATTTTTTCTTTCATAAAATCCAATTTAATGGTTTAGGTACAATCTCTTTTATGATAGATAAAAAATGAACTCCGTGTATCATTATTTTGAAAAACGATAGCATTAATCATCCTGAACTAATTTAAAGTGTCTACAAACAGATTTGTTTTTCTTTTAATGTGTTCCGATATTTTGAAATCCAATAACCATATGTTTAAATGTAGTTGACAAATTGTGATAGAAATTATAATCTTTATATTTCCTTTCATTTATAAGAGGCCCTTCGAAATGTCACAAACTTTCTCCTTATTTCCCGAAATAATAACTTTCCTTCCGGAGTTGATCAAAGCTTGAAACAATCGCAACTTTATCGGGACTTACAAAGAAATTCTGACTTAACAAAACAAATAGAGAACCCCTTAAGTCCAAGCCTACATTACCTTCAAATAATAATTGTTTTATAAGTTTTCTATGGACAATATATATGCTTCACAATAAATTTGCCATTTTTTCAATTGTAATGCTAAAAGCTACAAATTCAGTAGATATACTTACGAAAAGAAACAAATATAGAAAAAGTCATTTCTATTTTATTAACATATTTTATATATTACAATTTTATTTTCATTTAAATTTTTAACATTCAAAAGCTTACTGCTTCAACTACAGAAGGTAGAAATCAATTAATATAGAATATTATAATACAATGCTGCTATTTTCACCAGATCATTTCTGTAATTATAATAATCATACAACCTGTTTATTTACCTTATTCATTGTTTTTTAAACATACACATAACATCATTAGTAGCTAAAAATCATCATTAGTATAAATAAATATTTTGTCTTTGAAACGCTGTCTGACTAAATTGGGTATATATACTTGAATCTTTATACGTTGGGGCTGTCGATATATTCAAAGACGAGTTAAGCGTATAGAATGCTTAATAGTGCTTGCGAATGTGACAACAATAGAGTTACTCATATGATTCATCTCCATTTTCTCCATGGATGAGTACATAGAGATGTTCACTGGTATTAGTAATCAGTCAGATATTTTCTAATTTTCTGCACATTGTAGCCGCCACTCTTGCGTAATCTTTCGAACGAATTTGCTATTCAAATCGGAAACATTGCATATGGATAAAGGTAATTTGCTTACAAATTAAATCTGTATGCTGTTTAGCTCCAATTTCAACTTAGCTTTGCATATTAATGTGTAACGAAAATATCTGATCGAAGATAATTATATCATGAAAAAACGACGCCAAATTTAAAATAATTGTTTACAGCAACAATAACTAAAATAAGTAACGTTATAATAACCAATGATTTTACTTTAATTTAAGGGTAAAAATTTTACGGGTGAAATGCGTGATGTGTCACGAAGATGTGCAGCGCTGTTATGCTAAACAAAATTTCATGAATATTTTTTATAAACACGTGGCATTTTTATTTAAGATTCGATTTTTGACATATCAATAAATTACTTGTATATTTTTCAACACTTTTACTATTTTAATGACAATTAAATTCCTAACATACCTTCCTTTTTCCCTCTCTCAAAGTCTCGGAAATCTAAAGTTTTAGATTTGTATAAATATAAACATGACTTAAAAATTAGATTGCCAAAGAAGTTTCACTTCTGACATACGTACTTTGTACGCAAGCAAGTTTTAATTTTTTTATTATAGATCTTACTTGTACACAAAAGTTGTTATGCTTAATGTGCCGCAAAGAAATGTTCTTCGAAGTTATGGATAGAAGAACGTGTATTACAATTTATATTAGGATATTAATTGTTACATTTTATACCCATTAAATAAAGTAATATATATGTTTTTGTAATACAACTAAAAATCTTAGTAGAATTAAGCAATTTTTAAACACTTGTACTAATAGGTCAACGACCTCAAATTTAGTTACATATATCTCGTACATTGCTCAATGTGTGGACAATAAAAAACAAGTGGACTCTATATATACTGACTTTAGCAGCGCGTTCGACAAGGTGGACCATAATATTTTAATTATAAAACTTTGTGCTTACGGGATCCACGATCCCTTACTCTCGTGGTTTAGATCTTACCTCGCGAACAGAGTTCAAAGGGTAACAGTTAAAGGCCATATCTCAGACCCATTTATTGCTACATCAGGAGTGCCCCAAGGCTCTCATTTGGGACCAATCCTGTTTTCTTTATTCATAAATGACATAACCAATAACATTCATTACAGTAGATATTCTCTTTTTGCCGATGACCTTAAAATATACAGAGAAATAAAATCAATCGAAGATAGTTATCTATTGCAAAGGGACCTCGATTCTATCCATGAATGGTGTAAAAACAACAGAATGACGCTAAATGTCACAAAATGTGCACATATAAAATTTACACGGAAAAAGAGTGTTACCAAGACCAATTATCATTTAAATTACTCTCAGCTAAATGAAGTACAAGTCATTAGAGATCTTGGTGTCATAATCGATGCTAAACTTACCTTCAAAGAACATATTAGTCATGTCACCTCACAAGCTTGGAAACTACTTGGATTCATTAAACGCAACACCACAGATTTCAAAAGAATCGGCAGTATTATAAGTATATATAATGCGTTGACGCGTAGCATACTAGAATATGCAGTCTCAGTATGGAACCCGCACTATAAGACACATATTGCAAGGATAGAGCGAATTCAACGGTCCTTTACGAGATACCTAGCGTTTAAAGATAATGCTTGCCCGTATAGAGCAAATTATTTAACACGTCTTACACATTTCAACATTCAGACACTAGAAAAGCGTAGACTAGTCGCTGATTTAATGACTCTTCACAAAATTATTCACAACACTCTAGATTGTCCAGACTTGTTGGGTCAAATCAACATTAACGTCCCCAGATGTCCCCCAAGAAATGCCATAAAAAAATCATTTATTCCACATTCCTTCAAATCAAACTTAGGCAAATTTTCCCCTTTAAACAGGCTAGCCAGTACGTACAATAATTTAAACGACATTGACATTGACATTTTTCACGATAACCCAGTTAGTTTTAAGAACACATTATATGTATCCAAATGATTCTGTCCAATACTTAAATAACTAAATTTTTATTTTGTTCTTGATTTTGATTTTGTAATTTTAATTTTTGTAATTTTTATTTTACTAAATTATAAATGTTGTATACACCTGTAAAAGGAGCATTGTGTTGGTCTCATACTTATATTAATATTCATATTGTTAATGTTGTCATAATGGTCTGTTGGTGTGTCTATTAAATAATAAATAAATAAATAAAATCATTTAACTTTGACGTGTTAACTTTAATATCTATTAACTACATCATATATAAATTACTCTGCGTTAGTAGAGTAACAGTTACCTGCAAACGTATTTTATACGTACGTTTTTGCACAAACATGAATTAGTAAGAGGGTGCAAACAAATGGTTGGTAAGAAGTAGAGAACGATCTCAGACTTGCTCCGAAAACGATAGTGTTTCGCTAGTTACGATAATAAATAGGACCTTAACGCCGCCAAATGGCCGATTAGGGCATTCTTGACTCGAATACGCGCGTTCTAGTAAAGTAAGCATTTGTTTGCTACGAGTCTCGAGGGTTTATGGGCAATAGACAGTACTTCCTTGTTAAATCATATGCATCACTACTGAGTAATGACTTTTTCAAATGAAATAAACTTTCAAGAACATTTGAGCTAAAATATAATGAATACAAAAATAAGTAATACAAAAATTATTAATAGGAATTCCTAGACCATTTAACTCGAACTTATTAAACTCATTACATTCAAGACGACTGCTTCATTGGTCTAGTGGTTAGCATGTTCGACTACAGACATGAGATCCTGGGTGGGGCCAATCCAAAAATCGATATTGAGTTTTCTAATAAGATTATCTCAATATTTGCCCGAAGTTGGGAAGTTGGCGGTGTGATCCACCCCCGTGCCTCGGAGAGCACGTTAAGTCGTCGGTCCTGCGCCTGATCTCTCTCCGGTCGTGTCGGATTTCCGTCACATCGGACTATGAGAGTGTAGGAATAGAGTGTGCACTTGTGTACTATGCCTACCAAACCGCAATGGAGCAGCGTGGTGGGTCTGTGCTCTAAAATCCCTCTCTCCTATGATTGAGAAGACCTGTGCCCAGCAGTGAGACGTTAATGGGCTGCTACTTACTATACTACTTTTATAGGAAGTAGTGTATGACTGAGTTAAGTTTTCTGTTTTAAAATTATTTGCACCTCCCCCTTCTATCTTTTGTTCCTCTCACCAAAAGTAGTCATAGCTCATACTGATAAGACAGCCTTTGCGCACTCTATTGTAATATAAATTGATTCTTGTATGTGTGTAATAAAATTTTTAAAGAAAGAAAAAGATAATAATTTAATAAAAATTTTAATAATTAGTAAAGATTTGAAAATGCCATATTAAAAAAAAAACTTCAGTGGGTGATTAAAAAAAGTGTTTTATTTGGGGTTGAAAATTTAATTTGAATCAATTTTCAATTGTATGTGAGCTAATAGCAAGAAATGCAAAATAGGGAAAGTTATAAAATCGACTATCGAATCGACTTTTGTTATAAAATCGACTATCGAATGCTCGAATGCTAGTTTAAGGAAAGATGATACGATATTCCTCAAAAGCGTCTAAAAATATCGATTTAAGGATTCGTATTGGGAATTATAGTAGTACTTTAAATTTCATAATAAAAGGTACGGTGTATGTTGTAAATCATCCAAATTAATTTTATTGCTAAGTTAAGCCCACTACTACGTTATGGCATCACAGTTAAGCGAAAACCTATACGCAATAAGTAAAATACAATATAATAACACTCTTACGTGGAAGAAGACATAAAGTTAACTTTATGTAAGTGAACCATACTAGTTTATGGAAGTGAAGTTTGAGAACGGTTGATTACTTCTCTCTTTGTAACCTGTTCTCTGCCTAGTGACAGGTCACTAGCAAATAAATGTTTCCCTTGTATTTCCGCACCATTTGTGCATGACGTAATCATAAAAGAACTATTAATACATTATATTACGAATGGAAAAAAGAAAATGTATATCAAATTGCTGGACTAATTTTACTTTTGGACTAATTTTTTAATGTTTTTTTTTTTGGAGGCCGCAACACATCCTTTCTTGTGCGCAGAAGTGGATTAACAATTTGATAATATCAATAATTCCAAGCGATCGGAAACTACACAGAGTACACTGCTGGAAACAGCAGTCTAATATTAGAACAGATATGATTTAGATACTTCTCTATTCCTTGGGTTCTTTAACTCATTCTTCATTGGAGTACCTTCAATATCTTAAAACGTATTTCTCGTTATTAAACTAGATAAAACTGGTTTCAAAATTGATTCTGATTGGGTTATTTAATTATATAATAAGATTGTTATGATAGAACACAACAGAATGGAACCCAACGGAAGTAAATAGAATTTTATTCAGTAGTTAACAAAAACTAAAATTAATAATAACTAGCATTGCCCCGCGGTTTCACTCGCGTATATACCGATCTCGTGGCAGAGGTAAATCAGTCCGATTTCATTTTATGAACATAAAAGTTTATTTCAGTTATGTTAATGGCTTCTCTCAGTTTATTATACACTTACATCACTCATAATCTAATCAATATACAGGTTTTACTTTACTACGAATATATCTATCTAACAAATTTTAACTAATAACAACATTTACGTAGAATGTCCGACAATAGTCAATTTAAAAATACTCTACAGGTAGCGAAAGATTTTTTTAAATCAGTCTAGTAGTTTTTAGCTTGATTATAATAAATTGTAAAAACTAAAAACAAAAATTTAAATGCAAAACTTTCTTCTATAATGCTAGGGAAGAAATTTATTTGAAATACTTTATTGTCTCAGAACTTCCCCTTCCAGATTTTTAGAGAGTTCGACTCTAGATACATTATTGTCTTTAGATTTTTAAATTCGTTATATCTTTTTTTTTTCATTTATTGCAAACCAACAAAAATACACACTATATACATTATAAAAAGTATTACAAGCTTATTATCTAAGTGGTATCTTACTTACTGGTGAAAACTACGTGGATCAGATTAAGGCAACAGAGTAGTTACAAAAAAAACTAGGTAATACATTAAAGTAAAATATAATAAAAAATTATACGATAAAATAAAATTAAAAGTTATACAATAAAATTAAACTAAAACGTTACATTAGGGCTTATCAATTACTTAAAGCTAATAGTTTTTTCTTAAACATGACTTGGGAATCGTTAAATTATCAATGTCATTGTTTTTCCCTACAATTTCGCAATATGTTCTTATAATCCTGTTCAGTGAGGAGTTCTGACCTAAATTTGAATGAGAAAACTTGCTGCAAAAAATGTTGCGTTTATTGACTCGTTCGAATTTCACGGGCGCTATTAGGTTACGAGACAGCAATTCTGGACAATCCAATGTTCCATTTACAAGTTTGTACATAAACATATTGTCTAGCATACGTCTTCGTTCAGAAAGTGTATTGATTTTAAAATATTTTAGCCTCTCTGTATAGCTTGGAATTTTTTTCGCTAGATCATATTTATAATTAAGGTGCCATAGGAATCGTTTTTGTACACTTTCTAATCTTTTAATATAGATATCGTAAAAGGGATTCCAAGTGACACTGCAGTATTCTAGTCCACTACGAGCAAAGGCGTTATATAGAATAATTAATGTATGAGGATTTTTTAAATCATTACAGTTACGTAGGATAAAACCCAAATTTTTGAAAGCCTTTCTGCAAGTCATATCTACATGGGAATGAAAACGTAGCTTTTGATCCAGAGTAACGCCCAGATCCCGAATCTCGCAACACCCTTTTAATGCCATGTTCGGCAAATAGTAAGAACGAGCTGAGTTTTTTTTAACCTGTTGAAGCTTTCAGAAAAACCCTTTTTTACATTTAGATACATGCTAATACTAAGACACCAATTACTCAATCTGTCTAAATCGCCTTGAAATAAGTTAACATCACTTGGGTTTTGAATTTTTCTGAAAAATTTTAAGTCGTCAGCAAATAAATAATACCATGAATTGCCAAAAGCAACTGCCAATGTAATTAATAAGTATGTTAAATAAAATAGGTCCCAAATGAGAACCCTAAGGCACACCAGACAATATTTTATATGGAACTGATGCAAATCCATTCATCACCACTACAGATTCTCTTTTGCTTAGGTATGACGCCAACCAATCCAACAAGGAACCAAAAACACCATATTCAGACAGCTTATGGAAAAGTATAGCATGTGGAACTTTGTCAAGGGCTTTACTGAAATCTGTGTACGAGACAGATTGGCGTGAATCTACTGTGTTAGAAACAGCATCAATAAATGATACCAAATTTGTTGTGGTAGATCTACACTTACAGAAACCATGCTGATGCGTTGTAATTATTTGTTTACAGTGCGATTCTATAATAGGACATAATCATTTCTCAAAAACCTTTGAGAATGCAGATAATATATCTTTTGAATGAATTGTCCGATTTTAATAAATTCAAAAGTATTTTACAGATATTAAAACAGTCTGTAACTTTATAATATATGTCATTTAATAGGATACATATTAATACAGAGGCATGAATATGTTTGGATTATGGTCGGCACTTTTATTAAAAATGCAAAAAGTAGTTATAGTGGCATAACAAAACACAAGGCTTGCAGAGTTATAGTAAATTAGTATTATTGTATATCTGTTTTTTATTTTATCTATGCCTCATTAGACAATGCTGTAAACTGTAGTACCAAAATGTACACGATAAAATCGATCCTAAGCGAACATGACAGTTTATTAATCACCAACCAAATACTGTCATTCTCCATGGTAATTGTAAAATTTTTAACGTTAAAATATTATCCGTGTTACGCGGCTTGCCAAAAGCTGATTACGCAAATGCCTCTTGCGTAAATCATGTTAAATTTCATCAATCATATATTTTTGAAAGCCTTCGGTTATAATCCGGCATAAAGCGGGTTTGTCGGATTCCGTGTGTGATGATATTAACTTTCCAATAATATTTATGTAACGTAAGAATTAAATGAAATGAAAATGAATTTAATTAAATCTCAGTATGTCTAAAGTATTTTTAGTACAGTATTTTTTTGCATCAATTGTGCTAGTATTCGCTTCGCTAACAGAGACTGTATGTTCGATTCCCGTTTGGGCAAGTTTAAGAAATTGCATTTTCTAATTTGTCTGAGTGGGTTGGAGGCTTCGGTCACGACTAGGTGCCAACCTATTCACAAAGACTTAACGCCTTGTAATACATTAGCGTTCCGTTACAATGTTGTATAGAAAGCATAAAAGGTAAATTACCTCTTACCAAATTGTTACTGAATTTGAATTCACACACGGATAGCTTTGAAAACTTTATTTTCTAATTTTTGAGGTTTATATCCTTCGGCCAGGCTTCAACCTAGCAGTTAGATATCAAGTAAAATCGTTACGTCAAGGTCAATGATTTTAACAATATATATAATATGAGGTCATGAAACAAACACACATCACAAAATGTTAAAGCAAAAGAAAATTAATTGTATAAAAATACTTCCTTTAAAAGAATTATAATTTGCTTCTTATATAATAATAAATTGTCGATGATCCTATTTATCACGATGAATTACTTCTAGCTGATTCGCTGGTTTGGGTTAGCTAATAGAATCTTATGAATATACTATTATGAAATATGGAAAATTACCTGCACTATAAGAGAATTGCCCTATTATAAAGTATCAAGTTAAATTCCACTATAGGCTAAGTTCAAAAATAATTCAGGTCTAGTTATTCCGGTTATAACTCCAGTTGCAACTTTCCGGCTAGAAAGCCCGTCGGGGACCCAAAGTTGGTATCTACATCGGAAGTTTCAGTTAGTTGAAATGTACCACGATATCTAACACAGATTTTTAAAATATATCAACATATCCTAGTTAAGGAAAATAAATACATAAACTAAAAGTGTAATCTCGTTTTCACTTGATATCTGCAAACCTCCATTTATAATTATCTTTTGTACTTTCCCTTTATGTGTTTCAATAGAGAAAAAACGTATACCCGTAATTGTATATACCATTCAGCGTACGATTCTGCCGATAAAAATAACAATAGAGGCTTGCGTGTTGATTCGCAACGTAATTCGTATAGGCAGTTTGAGTGCACAGTGTAAAATCAATAAGCTGTAAAGATCACCTGTACGGCTGTATAGCAATCTAAAATTGAAAATGGATGGAAAACACATTATTGTCTACACGCAAAACTCTATAAACGGCGTGAATCGATTCCGCGTCAAATAGTTTTAAAACTGTAGACGATTTAAGTTCTCACTCTCTTTTACCTTACCTTACTATTTAACTTTTCCTTTTAATCATCATTTCCTTGCCCGTATCCCTCTAGGTAGGGTCGGCACAGCATGTTTCCTTTCCCCACTTCGCTCTATCAGCTGTCATTTCTATATTCACACCACTTACACACATATATCCTCTTTCACACAGTTCATCCACACTTTTTTTAGTCCCCCTTTCCCGGCCCTGCCGCTTACCATAATATTTAGAGCCCTCTTGCATACATGGTTATCCTCTCTTCTCATGACGTGGCCATACCTAGATATCCTTCCGTTCCTAAACTTCTCGGTCATTTGGTGCTACTTTCATACTTTCTCTAATATACTTATTCCTAATTTTATCTAATTTACATATCCATCTCAATATTCGCATCTCCGCTGCATGCAACTTTTCTTTTTAATGTTACATTTAAAGTCAATAAATATAAACTGAACGTTTTACGCATGACGTTTTAAATCTTTTATTAAAGTTTGATGCATGGTTGTTTAAACTCCCTGAGATCGATTGTTAGCCGAATTGATGTGGTTGGGCTGTTCCCCACTGCTATGTTTTAGTAAAGAAATCAACTATTTTTATATATACGTCATTCAAAAGACTCCTGTCGCGGTCTAGCTGTTTATTGAGCGACAGACGGGGGTGGATTCAATAAAAGACTCATTAAAAAATATCATTTACTGCCTGCTAGATCTCGTTGCCGTCAAGCACTGGTGATATGTAGGAATATGTAACTGGCCTGAATCCAGCACCCAGGTTCAGGGGTGCGATGATAGCTCGCACGGAACTCTTGGCAGGACATGGTACTCCGAGCGTAGGGAGTCACTTATCACGCGTGGTACTCCTAGCATAGGGAATCAGTTGGCACGCGTGGTATTCCAAGCACAGCCTTGAACCTGAAATGCCCAGCGACTAGACATGCACTACAGCGGCAGAAAACAGGACAGATTAGACACCAGATAATGAATTGAGTAAGTTTTATAGTCATAAACTTACCCCGGCGATTTAAACGTGGCGTTATATCGCAAGGGCACACAATACACCACCGCACATTCGAACATCGGACGAGAAAACGAATCTGACGCACCCAATAACATCATAGGACCATGTGTTACCGCTAGTTATTGTTTATCTTCTCGAGTGCAACATTCCCGTGAAGTGAAAACATCCTTAGCCGCGTTGAGCGCTTTTGGTAGAAGAAAATCTTATGGACTCTAGTCACCATTACTGTCAATGACGTGTGTTAGACGCTTTTTGAATGAGATCTTGTGAGTTCGGTTTTAACTTCTATCGGCATCCCCTATGACAGCTAAATTTTTGTTTAATTTAATTAATTCTCCTTACAGACGTGTCTGTCTGACGTTCTCCTCACTCCTCACTCATTCCAATGAATCATACCTCTATATTTGTATGTTGTAACTGTCACTATTTTGATAATAATTTATCACAACAAGAATCCGTTGTTGTTTAGTGTTTTACACAATTTTACTTTATTTTGCTTCCTACTGTTTATTAACGGACATCTACATTATGACGATTTTCTTTACAACATTCCTACAATTTATAATAATAGCGAGGTCCTATTTTGCTATAGTTATTATATAGCAGTTGTTGCACATTTTACTCAATTTCTAAAAGAATAAGTGAGTAAGTTGTAGATTGCAGTGCATTTTGTAGTGACATAAAAATATTTTGATTTTGGTGTATTTTTCAATTATTTTCAATACAAAAATATTGTGGAAACGTTACTTGTTCCCCTTCAAAAGTTGTAAAAAAGTCTGCATATTTGTGTATACATTTGTAATAGCAAATATCTAAGTTTGACACAGAGTAATGTTTTTTTTTGTAATCTGTTTTCTCTCTTTTGTCATGCAGGTTAATTAAAGTTTGGAAGTTAAATTGTCAGTGGGTCTTACAGGTGTCAATCATTTGCGTTGCAATTGGCGGACGCAAACCGAATTAAAATCTCAAGGGACCCACCCATGTCGATTCATTATTGCCTTGCATTTGAAAATTTACTAGTGGAATACAGTTCCACTTGTATAAAAGGACAAACATATATACCTATAATTGCGTACTCATACTCGCTTATCCTAATAGTTTGGTACGTCGAGTAATGCTAAAATTTCTTTATACAAGCTACTCTAATTATTGTTTAAAATTCACCATCTATATTATAGTTTTCACCATCTATATTATATCTTTTATATCCTAGAAGCAGTACAGTCGGTCTTAGCTTCATATTCTTCTATAAACATGAAAGCAATTTGTATTTTTAGGTTGTTGCAAAGCTATGAAGAAACATTCAATGCCAAAGCGAAAAGCATTGTACCTACTATTATTATAAGGTCTTCTTATTTTGCTAACGGCCAGCGATTGAATAAAATCCCACCTGGTGGTAAATAACGATACAGTCTAAGATGGATCAGAATCTATAGCACAATGTTAACAGTTCATAAGAAATTAATATAATATATATTTAATAGGATAAGTATTCAAAGGCATGAATAATAATATGGTTTGATTATTGTCTTTACCAAACTGTAAAAAAGTAGTTATAGTGGCATAACTAGAATAGTTGGACTTATGGTATTGAAGACTTTTTTGTAGATATTAATACATTCTAAACATAGAACATGTTTTGATCTATCATCAATATTTACCGCACCGCACGCGATGACTGATTTTTGTGACTAATTTTATTTCATCATGTGTCATTAATGTTACCCAAGATCTTGAGCACCATCATCAGAGTGTGAAAAAATAAAATTATTTGACGATTCACAAGTGCTGTAAGATGCCTACTTGAATAAAGATATTTTGATTTGATTTGATCTTTTTAAGAAAGTAATATATCCTTATGTCACTCCGAGAAAATGCAGCTTTGTAATTGTGCTTTTATTTTCTAAATCGGTCCATTAGTTTTTGTATTGAAAATGTTACAAACTTATACAGAAACACGTATGTTTCCTACTTATAAGTTTAGATAAGTAATATTTTTAAAAAATCTACATTATTTCTTTCGCTAACATATCAAATATAAATTATAGTAGTCTATGAACTCTAACAATTTTGATATAGATTCGGAGCTGTGAGTCTATTCTCTGAAATTTGCTTATAGGAATTAGCAGCTAGGCATCTGCTATGTTATATATAACAATATATTGCATTGGGAATGCAAGCCACTTAGGCAATACATTTTGTATTATGATATCTATGAAAACATTACACAAAGCGTATTTTTCACTCTGAAATATTAATTTATATGCAATGAGTAATTAAATTTTGTACGATAAGCAATATTCACTGGTTCGAAATTATTTTAGATAATGAATAAATAATACGATTAATGTGTATCATTAAATCATGTCATAAAGTAACCGATGGCATAAATTACAGTTTTGCGGTTTGCAATATAATTTGTTTAATACGTTTATTCATTTTCAACATTTGAAATGACAACTAACGTCTGTTTGATTTCAGATCGTGGTATATATAACAAAGTCATATAACCATCAATATTTTAATTTATTTTTTAGGTATACCTTTACATTCGCAATGTATTTTGTTTCTAGAAATATTTGAAAAGACAAAGTTAATTTCGTCCCTTACATTACTTAATGTATCCAAAAACTTCACGCAATAATTAAACTATATTTTTAATTATTGCCTGAAGCTACTCTAAAATTAATAGTATATGTATAAATATCGCTTATTTTCATCCAAAGTTCATGACAAGTTTTATATTTCATTCGGAGAGTATAAAAATAGAGAAATAAACACATACTAAATCTGAAATTCCATGTGCCAATGAATTCTGAATAGAAATATTTATTTGTTTGCATTTTTCAGTGTGCATGTTTGGAAAGTAAATTGGATGGTAACATAACATACCGTTGAAACTCTTATAGTGTGTAACTTTAAACTCTTTAACTTGTTTCTACGACTATTATAGTGAGCCTCAGCTCCTATATCTGGTGTAGATTTAATTTATATAATACAAAAAAAAACGAAGCGAAATGAACATATAACATAATATGTATAACAAGTATTTTTGCAATATGCAAGCTTAATTTATCGAAAAAGTGGTGAATTATTAGAACCACCACAGAAATCAAAACAATTATGTCCTTCCCAGTTTTGAATGGTTTTTGTGTCCCTCTTTGTCGAATAATGAAAAACATCACAGAATCCTATTTGTTATTATTATTGTTTGGAATTATGGCTTTTTCCTGTGCCACATTGGCACAATTTACTTTGCCAGTGTCACGTAGAAGTAGAAGACGCACGTATAAGAATTTTTTGGTAAACGTAACTTATCCTATTTCTTATATGACAACTCTATAACAAATATTTCGACGTCTCCTCTAGTACTGACATCTTTGGTAACAGCCTATCTTTTTTTGGTAATATATTAAAAATCAAATAAAATGATTACTTTCTTTTTATATTTATTATTGGTGTTTAATTTTTATTTTTTTTAGTTATAATATATTTCCGAGTAGTTGCCTTACTTTTAGTGCAAGTCAATATAATGTGTTTGGAATGTTACTTAGTTTTAAGTAACATATTTTCCACATCTCTATGTATGAGTGACATTCTGTGATTGACCTAAAGAAATTTAAAAAAAATACTACCGAACACCATTTGTATATTATTTAATTTATAATCTATTAATTTTATATTACTCGGAGCAAATTATTTATCATATTACTTGTATATTATTCATTAAAGACTAAAGAACTGTGTTAACGTATCTATATAACACAGTAACAAGATAAAATTATTTTGAACACACACCCTGGCATCCTAGTTCATAGGAGAGTGATTTATTAGAGAGATGGAGATAACCTGCCTCCACTGCGGGTTGGCAGGCACAGTACACAAGTGCACTCTCTAATCCTTCACTCTCATAGGCCGATGCGATGGCAATCTGCTACAACCAGAGAGAGAACAAGTGCAAGACTGATGGCTTAACGTACTTTCCGTGGCCTGGGGGTAGGGGACACCGCCTGCTTCCCAATTTCGGATACATATTGAGAAAATCTTAATAGAAAACTCAATATCGATTTAATAATTCCCTCGACCCGGGACTCAAACCCAGGACCTCATGTTTGTAACCGAACATGTTAATCACTAGACCAATGAGGCAGTCGGACCAATGAGACATTTCGGGTAAGTAAGTAGCAGCCCATTAACGTCCCACTGCTGGGCACAGGCCTTCTAACGCATATGAGAGAGAGTTTTCAGAGCATAGACCCACCACGCTGCTTCACTGCAGATTGGCAAGCATAGTAAACAAGTGCACTCCCAAATCCTTCACTGTCATAGTTCGATGTGACGGCAATCCAACAGAACTGGAAAGAAACCAGGCGCAAGACAAACGGCTTAACGTGCTCTCCGAGGCACGAGGGATACACTGAAATACACTGCCTACCTTCCAACTATTGAGAAAATCTTAATAGAAAACTCAATATCGATTTATTTATTCACTCGACTTGAAACTCGAACCCAGGATGTCTGTCGCGTGCTAATCTCTAGATCAATGAGGCAGTCGTTCCATTTCGGGTACTTAGACCTTATTAGCATATATCTTCTTTTTCTACACATATAATACATGTTATAGCGTTGATATTTTAAATCATTTTATTTAAATATTGCGGCAAGTTGACACGCTTAATTTGGTTTGCCAAAATATATAGACCACCCGCAATACATTTTACACGTACAACATATTTACCTGCATGGAGCTGTATTGAGCCTCTCAATATTGCAAACGATCTCTCTATATTTTGGACTTCTGCCAACTAGCGTTATCCATTCGACGTGCCTATGCTCAGATGACCTACAATTACTTTAATGTACAAGAATTAACTAGCAAATTTAAAATATTAAAGAAATTCGTGTCTTCGTGTCGTTGAAACTGTCAGACTGGTCTATTTTCATAGCATTATGTTATATGCTATTTTACTTTGGGTTTCATGCAGCTGGTTCCGTTTCCCATATCCCAATCACAACATTGTACAAGTTTCTTGAGGTATATGGCCCTGGATATGACTTCATACATAACTTCTACGTCCTCATCCGGATGCGAGTATGTGGGTGCGTAAACCTCTATAACCTTCAGCAAATACCGTTTGGTAATTCTAAGTATCAGGTATGCTACCCTGTTGGACACGCCGTTAACATCTACAATGTTATTGACGAGGAACCCGACACCACCTTGGGATTGGTGTTCATCCTCCCGGTAGTAAAATGAATTACCGGATTTATGGATTATCGTGTTCTCCCCCTCTCTACGGACCTAGGACAATCCTATAATATCCCAGTGTAATTTGCTTACGGCTTCTTCCAGCTCAAAGATATATCATCCATCCTCAAAGTGTGCGCATTGTATGTTGCCAGGTCAGGTAGTCGAGGTTGGCAGCGCTGCCAGAGCCAGGACTAGCGGGGCTGCCAGGGACTAGGGCCCGTTGCTGCAGTGTGGTTATCATGTTATTGTAGTTGCACCAATAATCTCCACGCTTGGCAGGCGGTTTAGTGATGGCTGCAGGGAAGTCTTATGAGGAGGCTGCTCTGTTGCGGAAGTCGGAACAAATCTGGTGATGGAAAGGATTCGGATGTTGGGTTCGGAGGTTTCAATGCTCTAACTGCTTCGAATAAAGCCCACTTGCGTAGGGCGCAGAGGGTCATGGTGGTTAGAGTTATACGGGGGTATCGTACAGTTTCGTGGACAGCGGCGACTCTCCTGGCAGGCGATCCGCCGTAGGAACTACGGGCGGAGGTTCTCGCGATCTCCTATCACAGTAGAATTGCTGCGAGTGCATCCGGTAGCCAGGAACCGAACAATAACCAGGTCCGGAGGATCAGGGATCTCAACGACAGAGCACTGATCGAAAAGTGGAGCCAAAACCTTGGATTCCACGTCCACACCTGGAGAATTGGATCACTAGGAGGCATGGATCTCTGTCCTACCGTCTGGTGCAGGTGCTGACGGGGCATGGATGCTTCGGCAAGTATCTGCACCAGATAGGTCGTGAGGAAACGCCCATCTGTCATGAGTGTGGTGCCACTGTAGATACGGTGCACCATACGTTGACAGAGTGTCCGGCGTGGGCACCCCAGGGGCGTGTGTTGTTGTCGCTGGTCCGAGGAGACCTCTCTTTGGAGAGCATAATTGATGTGATGGTCACCAGCGAGTTTGGATGGAGGGTGGTTGCCTTCTTTTGCGAGACCGTAATCTCGCTAAAGGAGGCTAATGAGAGGCAAAGGGAGGATGCTGCTAATGCCCTTCCTCTCCGTCGAAGGAGGCTGGGTGGCAATAGGCGCAGGTATGCGCTCCACTATTCCCCTCAGTAAACTGTAGGTTCATCCAGGTTACTAGAGTGGAATGCGAAATGGGACCCTCTAGTGACCTCATCCAAGGATGACGAGGGATGCGCTGGGTTTTAGTGGGTATTCTGGTTTCAGCGAGTCCCACACTCCCGGTTGAAAGAATTCTTATTCTTCCGGNAAAAAAGGCGGTTTAGTGATCGCGGGTGTTGACCCTCTCGCACCGATAACGCTGCTGCCGCTGCTGCTGCTGATATAGATGCAATTTTGTAATGCAGAAAAGGGCTGTTCTTGCAATCTTTAATATGGGTCCAAGAGAGTCGCTAAGAAACAAATTCAGAGCAGTTAAAATAATGACAGTTCAAGGCGCATTCATATTGGAAAGCTTGTTGTACGTCCATAAAATATTGACTCTTACGAAAAAAAAAGTAAGTGCACCTCTTACAACTTGAGAAATAAAAATTAAATTGCTGTAGATTCTAATGGGCTTCATAAAAAGGACATATCATTCAAGGATAACTGTATACGTTTCTATAACAAGCTCCCAGAAGAAGTTACAAAGATTTAAATCTTTTATCAAAAGTAAAGTAATTGAGAAATTGTTTTCATAATTTGAAGGACTACTTAGAAGACAAAAAAACGTGGGAGTGAATGAATTGCTCTAATCGATATATAATAAATAAAAATTAATGTTGTGATGACAAAAAAACGTACACCAGACTGATTTTGTTGTGGGCTCTTCTCATATCAGGGCGCGAAGTAACCCTCGTAACTTTACATAGTTCGTTCGTTCACAGGTCGCCATCAGTCGTACATTTAAATAATACATGAAAAAACATTATTTGACAATTCAAAAGTGCTGTAGAAGCCTACTTGAATAAAGATATTTGGACTTTGAGTTTAAGTTTATTTGGCAATGCTACACCTTTTGTTTAATCATACAAAGTATTACAATGAAATTAATACACAATAACAAGTTATTGTTATAATAAACACGTTTTTGTTTTCAATGTCGTAGTTTATAAGTACTAAGTAGATATCAACCCCTGTTAGAAATTAAGAGTATGAAAAATATTAAAAAATCATATGTTATGTTATAAATTAATATCTATGCGTTGCTATCTTGGGACGGCAATCAATATTTGATAAAAGCTATATTATACCAGTGTCAATTTTAAATAATCATAAAATAAGATTAACAATATATAAAATCTTTATATTTTTTGTTATAAATGTATATCAAAATATATACGTGGATTTGTCGGAACAGAAATACCATCCTTTTCAGTAGACACGAAATACTTTAATATTAATGAAGGTTTTAATATTACACAGCCAATAATTGCGAAAGTTTCACGGCATATACGAGTTTACGGTTTCTGTGGTTAATTAAAAGTGCATTTCATTTAAACATCCTCGCACGTTTTTGTTCCATTTTATATATATGCGGTGGTGAGCGTAAAAATTGCCTAACCAATGTGTCGATAGCCTTTTGGAAATCTCTAAAAATATGTTTTGGTTGAAGCAAACCGGTTTTATCAATAGAATAATGATGACATAAAGATTATCATTAATTTTATATAACTTGTTTACGCGACATCTTATTCACACTATATTCTTTTCCCGTTGTTGAAATAGTATATTGTGCCATTTGAGTGAAAGTAACAATGAAACTATATGTTTATAATTAATATGCGATATTTCACAAAAGCGTCCTAGCGCTGACTCATATGTATAAATAATTAATTTACTAAAAGCCATACGTATCAGGTATTCCTATGTATGTTTACAACGATGCAAGCATGATTCGCGTACTGTATACAATACATCATACATTAATGCATCGATGACGTTAAATCAGAAGGAAATGAACGCTCGGTTGATTCCCACTCACGTTATTACGCTTAAAAAGTTAGGGAATACGTTTATTTTTGTATGATTGTGTATAGAACAGCCTTTCAATGTACTACAGCTAAGAAAAATTCTCTTCTCTCATAAGTCTGCCGAGATAGCCGAATAATATATTGAACAATTTTCAGAAGCTATATTTTCTTCCAATACTCTTTAATGACTAATTTTCCAATTACCCACAGTCAACAAGAAAATCAGTGTTCGCTCCAATTGGTACAACCATTTAAAATAAGTCAATGCACCATCTTAATAATAATATTACACAAATACTTCCATAACACTGAATTGACAATCTTATTTTAGAACATAATCGTAACAATACTGATACTTTCGCAATAGTCAATATACAATCTAATGAAACACTGATACTTCCACAATGATGGATTCCGCCTGATCTCTCTCTTGTCGTGTCGGAATTCTATGACGTCGGACTATGAAAGTGAAGGAATAGAGAGTGCACCTCTCCTGGGTTATTCTCAACTGCGTGGAATTGAGGGGTGTGGGCCTCGACGCAATGCCTCTATACCCGAGCATCTTCCTCAAAACAATTTAATGCCTGAGGAAGAAGTGCCGTTGTGTACTTTGCCTGCCAACTCGCAGTGGAACAGCGTGGTAGGTCTATGCTCTAAAAACTTTGTCACGTGTGAGTGAGGAGGCATGTGCCCAGCAGTGGGACCTTTTACTTCCACAATTTTTAATTGACAGTCTGAAATAATAAAATAATCCTAACAAGAGATATTACTTGGAACTAACACCCAGTACTCTACTGTATTTCAGTTTGGTAGTCTTCATTTAGCCTTACACCAGAAGACGTTGCAGTTTTCTCTAGATGACGCAGTGAACAGTTTTCTTATAATGTTTTCCTTCGTCGAGAAGCGTAATAAAAATTTTAAACATCGGCACTTAGACACAGAAGCTTTTATAAATAAAAATTAATCCATCTAGGATTTTTTCATATAATAAACTTATATAATCTTTTACTACTATTAAAAGGGTTGAAATAATCTTAGGAGCGTTACATAAAGTGACCTCTTATTATAATGATAATTTCGTTTGGCGTAAGAGGATTTCACCCCATGAAAATCTCATCTAAAATTTAAGCTACTAATCTCGAAGTTGGTGCACGCATTTAATGAATTTATCCTTTACATTTAGGCTAAACTTTTCCACGTAAAATATATGTTAAAATTGCAAAAACTAAATAATGTTACACGTTCTTTTATCTTTGTCAGTAAAAAGTTCAACAGTTTAGAAGCGAAAATTAACAATCAGGAATATAAAGTTATGGCAGTAGAGATCAGTTGACTAACTTCAGCTCGACCAAAATACCAGTCATACGTAACAACATTATATTGCCGAGTTTCATTGCTTGTAATGAAGATTTGGAAGCTCCTAGATCAGAATACAAAAGTCTATGAGCGACGAGGTTCAATTAACTTCAGGCAAATCTATAGATATATTTGTGTAATAAAAGATATAATTACAATTTAGGTCAAAATGGCATTTTGTACAAAGAATGCGCGTGCAATTAACAATTAACACACTAATCTCCTTTAATGAAAATAAAAATAAAAAAAGAACCGCCTTCAGTAGGTACTATTCCAAACAAATTAATATGCTCTAAAAAAATTGAATATCCTTTTTTAGAGTTCTTCGTACTCTTATACTTGAAGTCGGCGTCAGCCAAGTGTGTCCCGTGTGTCCACTTGGCAGCTACCGCGCCGCTCGTACCTATAGCTATATATGTAGTCTCCTACCTTGGCTGACACCGATTCCAAATATTAACCATTAGTACCGCTACACCCGGGAACGAATCCGCAACCTCATACCTTGCATGTCGGTTACTCATACAACATATGGGTTGCGAGTTCTATCCCTCTATCAGCAGTCTTTTATATGCTAAGCGAGCTCACCACTAATACGCAAAAATTTCCCTCCCACGTCACTACCAACGCTTCACACATATACCTATATATACCTTGTGAATATTGCAATACAGCAACAAACGTAAGCTCAATGCAATTTGATTACTGATCGTTAGATATTCTCCACAAATCGCACCCGTACTGTACACTGTTGAGGAGTTCCATTGATCATCATATTTGAGTACAACAATGAATCGACCATACCGACGTTACGGAAGGTGACTCTGCTATCCGGATAGCCTATAAAAGAGTGCCGAATATCTTCAATTTGCTCCTAAGAATTGAAGATTTCAGTTACTCTCATCAGACAACCCTTAAATTATATTAACCCTATAATTATATTATATCCTTTCCAATAAAAAATGAATCATCCAAATCGGTTGGCGTGATCTTGAGTTATTCGTCCATGCGCATATCGTCGTGCATGTCGTTTTCTCATGGATGCCATCATCAGAACTCGACACAAAAGTGATACCTTACGACAAGCACCACATTTCATATTAAAAAACCATCAAGATCGGTTCACCTAGTCGAAAGTTATGAGGTAATAAAATACAGACGAATTGATAACCTCCCCTTTTTTTGAAGACGGTTAAAATATGCCTTACAGAATCGCCACCTGAAAAGTTTCACCTCAAAGTGCAAAAATATATAAAACCACGACAATGGTTAGAAGTTACAGTGACTACTGGTAATAAAGTTGCTAAGTTTATCAGAAGGTGAGGGCTCGAAACGGTTGATTACTTTTCTCTTTGTAAACTATTTTCCTGCTTAGTGACGGGTCAGTAGTGACGGAATATTGCCTTTGTATTCGATTGCCACTGTAAACTCTGTGACGTAATTCTGCCACGCCATAAGTTTAAAAATTATGTCGGTGTATGAAAATGAAACAAATTGCTAGAATCCATGTACTTAAGTCGTACACCTGTATATAAATAACTACCACATTGGTCTAGTGATCGGTTTCTACAGATTCAGATCATTAAAACTCATGTCACTAAGTCCTAATGTTATGTCATGTCATTATACTCATATTTGGCGAAAACCTTAAATATAATTCATTGCCAAGGTTCGTGATATCACAGTGACCTCTGAGAAGATTCCACTGTTAACCATATCCGAACTGAACTAAAGTAATATCATTTATTTACTTATATTCATGTGGTCACCGTATTAACGCACATGGATGATACAGCGTGACCCTAAACAGGGTGCTTGGCGATAGCATCACCGTTAATAACTCAAGACAAGGTGCCTTATATGTCTACTCGTATATTGTAGGGCACCTGGTAATGTAATCTTTCAGGCGCTAAATTGTAGCCCAACACACATTTATATTTGGGTATTTAGTTGGGTATGGCAGAAAAATCACGGAAATAAAATAAATGCGGTAGAGATGAGAGCGTTGGGAAATAAGAGTGGGTTAAAACTGAGTGACAGATTGAGAAATAGTGTAATAAGAGAACATTGTAGTATAAAAGAAGATGTAGTGATTAAAAGAGAAAGGTATGCTTATATGGTTTGGGCACGTAGAGAGAATGAATGAAAGTAGACTGACTAAAGGGGTTTATAAGTCAAGAGTGAACGGAAAAGTTGGAAGGGGAAGACCAAGGCGAACGTTCCTAGACCAAATCCAGGACATTTTAAATAAGGGTCAGGTCAAGAGAACTCTAAACGGACGAACTTGTATGAAAGGTTTAATGAGAATGAAAGAAGCGAAGGAAATATGCAAGGATCGTGGCAAGGAGAAGGACGTGGTCTCTGCCCACCCCTATGGAAATGAGGTGTGATGCTATGTATGTACATATTTTTACTATGGCTATATTGTAGCCCAACACATATCTGTACATTTGCTATATTGAAGCGAAACACATCTGCAAGAGTACCACAAGTCTTCCACCAGTGACCCAAAGTGCCCTGCAACCTCCCCTCTTAGTCACCCCTGACCTCAAACACTTCCAACCCAGAACCAACACCTCGTACTAATGATTCACCGAGGTCCCCTTTGCTTACCCGTATATCTCCAACCACAACACTTATACTAAGTGGAAACGATACACACCATCCGTCCTCTGTTCCTCCTCGCGGCAAAATAATAACTTACACTTTCCACACAATCTACCGACATTCGCGATTATCAATGTGTTATTTCATACTACCTCCGTATCTATATACCCCTTTACAGAGTCCTTATTGGAGGGCAATCGCGACATTTGCGTCAACTCAACTTCGAATCCCGGATCGCATCAACTAAATTGATCACATCTCTCTGCTATAAAATTGGGATATATGGAAAACAGTCGGACTTTGGTAATAATATCTAAAATTTAAATGAGTTTGTCCATAATTCTGTCTAAATCAGAAATTACTGAATTAAAACAGAAAATACACTTTTTTTGCTAAGAATTCGTTCATATTTGATGTATTTGGAAAACGGTGTTAGATTTTTAATTATCAAATTCATAAATCGTCGGGACAGGTTAAATTGTTAATAATCTTTTCAGAGGCCATCGTAAATTCTTAAAGACAACAGAAATTTAATATCGGCGGGAAAGATGTAATTTGCGTTAAAGTTTCTCAATAGATAAACCCAAATTGGAAACCGCTTTCGCTTTGGAAGTAATTGAAAATTTTTTTCTTATAATTCAATAAATCCTTTCCTACTAATTAAAAATATATTTTTTTTTTAATTATAGCAAATGTAATAATGTTTCGCTAAACTGTAAGCAATTTAAAAAAAACATACATATAAAAGTTTAATTCTAATAATATTAATTTTACTCTTAAAATTATATAAAAGTAAACGATGATTTTATAAATGATTTATAGATATAAACTTTATAAGATCATTTGTTATAAAATAAACACTAAAACTACTCACTAACTCACTACGTAAAGGTATTACGTACGTAAAATTATTAACTTTGGTTGAATATTACCGCGTCACAAAAATTGAGCATTTTCCTGTACTAGTTATAATAAATGGTTGACTACAAGTGGGATATTTATATTTAGTCAGAATTTTTTCTGAATCCTAATTTTGAACAAAATAAATTCAGTTTTTTATGCGATTGTATTTTCAAATTCAAAAATTCTTAATACTACACCCATACCTCGTTATACGGCCGCTATATATACGGCATTTCGCTACAACGGCCCTCTACAATTAAGCAACGTTGTCGATTTACACCCTATAATCTCTAATCATATTCAGTATGGCAGTGATCTGCAAGTTACCATTTCTTCTTGGTCTTCAGATTAAAGCCATTTCAAAAATGTTTATGTACACATATTTTATGTTATTTTTTTGTCGCTGGGAAATGCATTTACGCACCCCGACTATATGGTCGGGAGTGTGGGACTCCGCAAGGGGGAAGAACCCGCAATACCCACTGACACCCAGCTGGAGCGTAGTCATGAGCCAGAGGTTCGTTAAGGAATTCCCCTTAGTTGCAACCGGCTCACAGATACAGGGGAGGATACAGATTTTTACAGGGGGAGGAGTTGTATGAACCTCCGCCTCCTATTTCCTACTCCCATTCGTCGGGGCCAGAGTGCCTCAGCGGCATCCACCCTTTCCCTTTGCTGTGCCTCCTTAAGCATAACGACAGTCTCGCAAAAGGAGGTAACCGCGCTCCAGGCCTGCTCACTGATGAGTATTGCGCCTTTAATATTAGACAGTGAGGGGTCTGTGCCGATAAGCGACGTCATAATAAGTGGCTGAAAACCCCAGGCGGGACATTCTGCCGTCGTGTGGTGGGCTGTGTCTAAGGAAGTACCACAATCGTAACAGCTAGCCGACGGCTCACAGCCACCAGTTTGATACAGGTATTTGCCGCAGCAACCAAGACTGGTAAGCACCTGTACCAACCTGTAGGAGCCCTCTCCCTTCGTGCCCTCTGCCCAGCCACGTATATAACGTTCACTAAAGTATTCCAGCAATTCGGAAAGTTATATAAACATATAAGCTCCTGCGATATTGATTTGTTCATTATAAATGTTAGTTCCTAATGACAAACAATAGGACCGCTATAAATTTAAATTAATGTAGCACCAATTAACAGGCGCTGTGCCGTCTTTGTCTGTAAAGTTCTCATTCTTAAAGTTACGCCTTTCTTTCAAATTCCAATGTTCTGAACTCCAAAACAATTTACGCCAGTTTTACTGGCACATCAACAAGTTTTAAGAAACTTCCTCATTATAAATTTTGTTCTCAATTTAATTTAATAGAATATAATACTTTTAATACCTTGTAGAAATAATAGACGAGTTAACTAAATCTTTGCGAAATATAAAATGTATTTCAAAATACTCTTGTATTCTGGTAAATTTTAGGATTCTTAAAATTTTAAGTTGTCTTAATTAGTTATTATTTACTTTACAACTGTAATAAATTTGGTACAAAATCATTATTAACCTAATAATATTCAAATAGCATGGTCCGATTTGTTTTCATAAATTTTTAATCATAAGAAAGCTCGTCATGACAAAATCGACGACCTTTTTTATCAGGAATTTTTATTTTAATTTTTAATCTAGGGGACAGCTAGTAGCTTAATTTTTGCTTTAAATATAAAGCATTGTATTAATAGTGACAAAATAGTTCTAAAAACTAATAATGGCTATAACAGTATTATACAGTGTATAATAGCATCTGTTCATCCTTAAAAATAATTAAACTTAATTAATAAATAAAAGAGTGTGCGTACAAAGTACACATGTCAGAAGTGAAACCTCTTTGGCTAACTAATTTTAAAGTCTTGTGATATTTATAGAAATCTAAAACTTTAGACACTTAAAGGGAGGGGAAAAGGAAGATATATTAGGAATTTAATTGTCATTAAAATATTTAAAGTGTCGAAACTTAAAACAATTTATTCAAATCTCAAATTATGAATTGTAAATAAAAATGCTACGTGTTTTTCACCAATATTAGAAATTATAAATGAAATTTTATTTTTGAATTTAAAATTTAGAAAAGAGAATATTTTTATGAATAAATAGTATACTAAATTATTAAATGACGAATGGCAAATTAAAATTTACATGGTTTTTGTAAATATTAAAACTACCTAACCTTCAAACGAAGTAGATAAAAAACGCTGCACATCTTCGTGACGCTAATCATTCGTTTCGTCCTTATAAAATTTTACTCTCAAGCGCCTAAAGAAGTTTCACTTCAATAATATTTTCTAGTTAGTCAATCAAGGAATAACATTGATAACTTCTCATTCTGACAATTAAACAGAAACGCAGTATTATAATTCTGTAAAAATAATATTAAATTAAGTGAACAGCTGACGAATTTGATAGAACACACATCCTTTTTTTATTTATTATATTTTTGGTAGAACAGTATAAAAAATAATGGTCTAAAAAATTCAATTATTAACAATGTAAATATAACATAGATATCCAAAATAAAAGTTATAATAATGGTATTGAAACTGATACATAAATAATCAAACAGGGATGTAAACTGGGATGTTCTTAGTCGGCTGATGATCTGTCCGTGACGTCAGAGCTGGCTATAGGGCTGCAGCTGAAAATCGGCACCGTGTGTCAGGTTTATGGCACACGGCAATACCGAGCTGTTCTGCCTTTTCGGGGCTGTGTGGAAGTTGCACAACATCTGCACATATATATTTCATTAATGTATATATCTATACATTAATGAAATATATTTGTATAAGATATTAATATACTATAAGTTTATAATTGTCCCAAATAAAGATATTTTCTTTCTTTCTTTCTAAACCTTAATAGATCCTGTTTCAGTGAATAAATAATTCGTCAAACCTAGTAGGCATTAACTACAATAGCGAAAAGGGTTGAGTTTTTCAACAGAAATCTAAACAAAGAGTTCCTCCAACAAGAGATTTATCACAAGCAACGGCAACAACAGAAAAGTTTCGAACAAACGTCGAGAACAACTGTTACCTATAGAATAACCTCAGCACCAGTACTTTTTACAACAAAACTCAATTCGTGTTAGAATAGATGTAACAGTTTTGCTCGTAAATAAGTATTTTTTTATTGCCTACAAGTAACTACTTCTATGTTGTTTGAGTATTAAGACTCTGGCAAGCTTATTTTCATAGTATTATGGCTTACGGCATACAGTAATGGGACAAAGCGGCAGACATTGAAACTATCTTTATATTACAAAAAAGAACAATACGTGCCATATATCAATTGAGATATGGCGTAACCTTAAGAGAAAAATTCAAATATATATCAATTCTCACAGTAGCGTCGCAATATATATTGAATAACATATTATATATCCGTCAAAATATTCATTTATGCAGCAAAAGGAGCGAAACACACAATTTTAATACAAGAAATAAAAACAAACTTGTAATGTCGTATTTTAGTGTGAAGAACGATCAGAAATCATTTGTCGGATTGAGCATACACATTTTTAATAAGATACCCTAATCACTTCTGAGTTTGCCTCCACATAGTATGAAGAAACTTGTTAAAAACGCCCTATTACAAAAGCATATTATAATATTGAAGATTATTTAAGTGACACAGATATTTGGACTTGGACAGTTGCACATGAAAGCTTCTCAGCGGATTCAACTTTCCGAACCGGTGGTAGATTTGTTACTAATGGACAGACTAGTGACGATTCAAAAGTGCTTTTTCAGCCTATTTGATTTTGATGGCGCTCTAAAGCTCTAAAGCAAATAACATTATTAAATAATTAATTTAAATAGACTAATATTAAAAAAGTATATTGAAATGAAATATCATTTATCACAAGTTTAAAAAAGGGAAAGAATAGAAAAAACATTTAGATCGCTCTTTTATGTTTAGAAATTGAAGTCTCTACCCTAGACATCTGTTAAAAACATATGTTAGACAAAAGTACAAGTGGTAAAGCGAAGATGCAGTTCAATACTTCAAACTTATAGATATTTACTTGTCAATACTCATAGAACTAGGAGAAGCCATTTTAAAGTTAAATTAGTTCAAAGTTTGAAATGCTTGGATTCCCCAGTTGAAAGCAAGTGCCAATTTCTCTACGGAAATATTTTCTTGAAAACACATTTTTATACAAGTTGACTCGGTATACTAGAAATAGTTTATATGATTTATCGATGTTTCGGTCATGATATTGAAAAGAAAGAATTTATTATCGATGAAAAAAAAAAGCAATACTTGCATAGATACATTCTGAAACCATATTATAAAATTGTGTTAGCCTTCCATTCATTTATAATTGATATCAATTTTAATATAGGCTTTCAATGTTAGATCTTACACTTTCTAGACGTTTATGTTATCCTCTACTACTACTTAGTAGTATTAATATTATAAGTTTAATAATAATTGAATGAAAGTGTATTTTATTGAAACTGACGATAAAATTACAGCTAAAATGATATTTATAAAAAACGTATTTGATTATCGTAGCGACGAATATAAAGATTTTTTTGTTTTCACTTTAAAAAGAAGTTTACTCGTACTCTTGTAATGTTAACGTATACTCGTAAGTGTGATTCATCGAGGGAGCAATTTATTTGTGAATCTTAAAACCCATGAGACTTCTTGTTCACAAATGCGTACCTTATCCTAACGCCCATATTCAAGTCAAGAATACCCTAATCGCCTATTTGAAGGCGTTGGGCTTCTATTTATTAATGTAACCAAACTTGCGCCATTGGCATAATTTGAACTTATACTTTATACCAAATAGTATGTTCTTATTACCTCTTTTATAAGAGAATGTGATATATTAACCACATCACCTTAAAACACGAAATGATGTAGATATGTATTTACAACGATTCGGAATGTTATTTATTTAAGGACACTAACAATATACATACATAACGTTCAAAATACAAATAACATAAACTAGGACACATTTACTTATACGTATATCAATTATAAGTCAACATAACATTTGCTTTGGCATGTAATACATAGAAATCAAAGTTTAATCAAACCAGGAAAAAAGAAATAAACAATATTAAAATGAAATAAAAGTGCAGTTACATTATATAAGTTAGGGAGAGTTTACCGAGGTATAAGTAGACAGGTCTTGTCAGGACACGGCTGTTTCGGCAAATACCTGGAGTGGAGTGGTATGCCGCGAGCCGACTGAAGAGTGTCACGAGTGTGGTTGTCACACATTGGTGACGTGCCCACTTTGGGCGGAAAAGAGAGCTGCTCTCGTGGCTTCTATTGGATGTGTTGACCTCACGTTGCCTGCTGTAGTTAAAGCTATGGTGGGCAATGAGGATTGCTGGAGAGCGGTAGTTTCCTTCTGCGGGGAGGTGATGGCGCAGAAGGAGACAGCAGAGCTCCTGAGGGAGCAGGACGTGACCTCTCCCCATTTTGGCAGGCGCAGGGTCGGACGCAGACGGGCGGCCCAGGACCGTCGTCTTCCCCCCTAGGGCTAACCTCTGAGCAGCAGATACGGGGTCTGTTGCCCGACAGAGAAGTCCCTAAGTTTGTGGACAGCATGCCGGTGCTCCAGACATGCCATTCTACTAAAGTAGGTTAACAAAATAAAGAGGGCTCTCATATCAACGGGCATTGTCGTCGGGTCGCTGCGGTTAAGCATTGCCGTGCCCTTCCCGCGGCCCCGTCACAAGGAGACGCGGACGACCGATACAAACAGGTTTTTAGCCGGTAAAAGTTAAAAATAACCCAGAATATGCCCTCCATGATGCTCTGGGTATCCATGAGAATTTTCCTGTCGGGAGAAAAAAAAGGCATAAGCAGTGAGCTTTTTTGTACACATGATATGTGTCGTGAAGTATATCGATGCCAGGTAATGCACGACATATTCTATTGTATCCATCACATATGCGAACCGAAGGTGATTGTTTACCGAGGTGTGTTCTGGTGAAAGGCGTGTAAGAGATCTTTTTTGCAGTTTTTATGCAGTAACGTGGATATCTGTGTGGGACTGAAAGGAATATCTGTTCAACTAGGTTGCTGCTCTTTACCTTGTTGTGAAGGATTTTGTGTAAAAAACGCTGATCATGGATTTCCCGTCTGCTGCGAAGAGATAACATTTTAAACTCTGCCAGTATTTGTTTATAAGGCTGTCTATGTGATATATAGTTATGGCACCATTATAACGTATTCAACACTTTAAACCACACTATAAAACAAAAAGCTATTGTGGTGTGGTGGGACACCGGATAGGAACGAAAATCCTTATTATAAAAATATTAATTGTTAGTTCTTTATTATAAAGAAAATAATTATTCGGGTGTACATTTTTCATTATGACTTTATTATGGATAAAAAAAAATACTTTACAAAGTTATCAACTTTATTTTATTAACAGTGATTTATAAATAATAACCGTCGTAACGTAGACTATACATTAGACACTGTATAGCCACCATACAACGACTATACATAAATAATAAAAATCGTTTCCAAATATAAAAAATCGCACTTGCGTCACTTTAGTATTGTTTATCGAAAATATAAAAAAACACACGCCACTTCGGTATTGTTGACCTAATATATAAAAAACGCACTTGCGTCACTTTGGTATTGTTAACTGAAAACATAGAAAAACGCACTTATGCCACTTTGGTATTGTTAACCCAAACTATAGAAAATCGCACTTCGATATTGTTAACGGAAAATATAGAAAAACGCACTTACGCCACTTCGGTATTATTGGCTTAATATATAAAAAATGTCGTTAGAACTAATGGACTTCATTTTAAAGTGTCGGTTAAACTTTTGGGCTTAATTTTTTCCGTCTAGCCCCCTTTCGCCGTTCCAATAAAAATACCTATGTCCCATATAGATCCAACCGATGTGCCCAAAGCCGAGCACATAACTCACTCATTCGTTGATCACGAGATATTCAAATTGTTGTCGATCCACTTCTAAGTTTAAAGTGACTACTTTCACAGTGTAAACGGTCACGAAGTACGTTTTTACTCATATTCTTATGAAATTAGGAATTATTTGTATTAATTTTCAACACTTTTTATATATATTTTAATGACAATTAAATTTATTCAAAGATTATCAGCTTATTAAATTTTCTCTATTAGGCAGTATATAATTAACAGTTTTAATGATACACATCTTCTTACATACATTTAATTAAATTGTAAGATACACGATCTACAACAATAAAACAACACAGCCGCACAAATTTGTCACTTCAGTCGTGTTAAAATCGTATTAGCCGCCAATATACATACTAATTTAAATATTTTCGAACCCAAAGTAGCTAGTTTTCATCGCCAAGTTCTTGTATTATTGCGCAAATAACCATAGATTTTATTTCTCTTTCAACTCTTAAATTTACCTGTTATGTAATATTGTTTCTTGTCCTTTACCCTTCTTTCTATACTTATAAATTTATATATAAACGTTGTTGGCTTATCTAATAAATAAATAAATCATCATTTACTATCAGTTAACATAATATTTAAATGCTAATCAAAATCCAATACAAAATTGCACTTCAACTTACTGGCAGTTGCTTCGAAAGCCATTTTCATTTTTACAATATGTGGTAAAAATGTTTATTTCTCAAAAATACGATCAATCGTGGCGTAACTATACCATTTCGGGCCTATGGCAAATTCATTTAATGGGGCCTTAAGGTTAAAGTCGTCACGTACTTATTTTAATTTCAATAGTACCACTTAACTAGTTATCTAACACTAATAACGGTATCATTTTCAAGAGCATGGGTTTATACATTTACATTAATTAACATTCGTCAGTCTATATACGTCCCACTGCTGGGTATAAGCCTCCCTTCTTCTCAGGCTAGAGGGAATGAGCTATAGTCCCCACGCAGGCTTTCATCAGGAGACTTCACATTTATCTTCTATTCAATAAGGTATTTTATTTATATTCAATAAGAAAAAATATTTTTTCGAGGTTTCCGTTACGCAAATTTTCAAGATCAGTCCATAGAATTTTCAATAGACAGAATAACCAAGTCGCATGTGCTGTTTTGTCTTACTTCTTGGGCCGGGGCCCTTTTGGGCCAGAGACCTTTGGCATTTTGCCAGCCCCGTCACCCTATAGTTTACACCAGTGACATGGATTATAAATTTGCTTTCAAATCTAGACCGCAAGCATACCTAACGTACTTGTTTAAAGAGATTCTAATTTCATCCAAAACTCACAACAAAGCAGCCTACGCTTATTTATTAACAAACGGGGTAAATGTCATGTAGTAATTATTTGTCCCATTATCTACAGCTACGCCACTTGAATTCGCCTACGTACATCAGACACAAACTAATTCACGAAATTTTTTGAACCACACTGGCATTTAACAGCAGTCGTTAACAGCACCTTAGTCCAGGGCACTGCAGATGTTTCCTGCCGGCTCCGTTGATTTTCTACTCAGCAGGAATTCATAGAACATGTTATGACGAACATGCTTCTCACTGGCCATTTAAAACCCTGACTTTACTAAAGAATACAATTGAAACAGAATTTACTTGCAAAAAATTCGCTATTCTACACTTACTGTACGTATCACGTATTTCTAGGGCATGTGCAAATAATTTGCGGTAGATATGTAATTAAAGTGAAACTTCTTTAGACACATGAGGGTAAAATTTTTACGGATGAAACGCGCAGTTAACGTCACGAAGATGTGCAGCGTTGTTTATGTTTTAATATTTACAAATATCGCGTGGCATTATAATGTGCCACTCATCATTTATTAATTTAATATACTATTTTTCATAAAATATAAAATAAAAATATTTAATAAATTCTCTGTACGCACGCACTTTTTGAATGAACCGTGTATATCATTATATACGTTCGAAAATATTTTACATACGTATACACGAATAATAACGAAGTTTAATATTTAATCGCCTACACTTAGCATTAGTAGAGCCTTTTCAATGTGGCTCTATTGTGACTAACGATATGATTGGATGGATAATATATAACAATAACGTATAGTTATTGACGAAACCTTCATTGTATCCTAATCCACCAAAAGCCTCACTACTATGGCAAAGAAAAATGGTAGAGAATTCTTAAAAGCCGTTAAAAAAATAAAAATTAAAAGAGTCCGTTTAAAAAGAAAGTGTGATAATTATAGTAGCCCGTTAAAGCTTAAGCTCGTTAGGTATTTACAAAGTGAGTTACAAAGTTCAACAACGCACGGACTGCCCTACATAGTAAACACTAGCTTCCATTATTTAGAGAAGTAAGTAAAACACATTTTCTTTTACAACTGTTAAACAAATTCAGAGCAACCTTGTGCAGTGACTTAATATTAATTTTCGTTTTCTTTATGATCAAGATGAAAAAAAATGACAAATAAGAAGTTTATTTAATGGGACGCTAAAAGTGGATGCATAAACCTGTCTAAGTGACATTTAGAGATGATACTCCTTATGACCAGCTCAAATTATAAACTGATATATTTCTTTTTATGATGCCGTTTGCCGTTTCTTTTCCCATCACATGCCATCAGATTATATGCCACATGAAAGTCGGAATTGTATTAAATTGGCCTAATATTTATCAGTGCTTACTTAAATACAATTCTACACACAATTAGTTCTATAAATTTACTTGCAAATATGGCAGTCTATTTAGCTAAGCCTTTCATTTTCATAAGGATAGAAAATAATCGGTTATTCCTCAAAAATATTTATTGCAAATTCTATGAAACCTCCATCCAATTTGGTGCAGCAGTTTGATGACGAAAACAGGTAAACGGACCAACATTTCAATAAAATATATTTATTTTTTATTCCAATAAAGTACTATTACAAGACATTAAAAAATACGATGGTTCCCGAAACAATTAAATCTAGTTCAGGAGCTAGTGACTCGAAGACGAGAAATGAAAATTGATTTGATTTTTTATTTTAATTTATTTAATAGTCATAGACAATATTTACTATATTAATATGTAATCTTGATTTCAGGATCTTTTGGGTACTGAATATTGTTGGCTGCACAACCATTATGATTATCTTAATAAATATGCAGTATGTAAGATTTGTTGTAAGTACAAAAATATATGTTTTTATAAAGTAAAAGTAGCCTAAGTTTCTCTTTATATCGTCTGTGACCCTGTCTCTATCGTCTCTATTGCAGTGACCCTGTGATTTCAGAGATTAACATGAATAAACGCACAAACAAAAAATTAAAGAATCATATTTTTGTTATAAATGTTGTCTTGAATAAAAACTTATTATTATTATATAAGCACAAAAGTTTATTTTCGCATGGTTTTCGTAAAAGTTGTTAATTTGAATATAAAAACAGACATATTTGTTTAAATATTGAATTTGTTTATATAAAATTGATTATAGAAAATATGCTTTATTGAGTAAGTAAACGTATGCAGATTTAGAAAAATAAATAAATTTATGTATTCAATATCTTTTCTGTACCTGTAGACAAGATGACATTCTATGTACGCTAACAGCAGTAGAACATTTTAAAATATATGCGAATGACGTATCACATCGATATATCACGTGATCACATGAACATTGTAGTGTTCTAGTCGTTCGACGTAGCGTTGTCGTACTTAGAATGTCATATTGAGCAGGGGACTGACGTATTTTTCTCAGGCGTCGCCGACTGTCATGAGTGTGGAAAGGAACTATTTCGATTGGAATATCTCCTACCCCGCTATAACACTTTGTCCGCTGTATAAACCCGATGTTGCAAAATTTATTAAACTTATCAAGTAAGTCAGATCTTTTGAAGTGAAACTTGTTTAGACGCACGAGGGTAAATTTTTTACGGATAAAACAGGTGATTAACGACACGAAGATGTGCAGCGTTTTTTATGCTAATTCATTTGAACTTTCAATGAATTATTTGTATTAATTTTCGACACTGAATAAAATGACAATTAAATTCATTAAATTCGTAACATAAAATCCTTTTTCTCTCTCTCTCTCTCTAAGGCTCGGAATTCTAAAGTTTTAGATTTCTATAAATATAAACAAGACTTAAAAATGAGTTTGGCAAAGAAGTTTCACTTCTGACTTTATTTTTTTTTTCTAAAGTAAAATGATATATAGATAAATTTGTTAAGCTTTCACTTTTTTAAGTTTGATGTTTATATTGCTTTATTGTTTTTTTTAGCTATACCAATTATACAACTGGATTTAATTTAAAATCCCATTTATGGGCCATTACACAAGGTGCATTGAATACTTTGGAATATTTAGATTTAGATTCAGCGAAAGAAGAAACAGAGGTACGATTTTATGACTTTTATCGAAAAAATGTCTTAATTTAGTACATTTTTAATTTGTTTGTACTAGTTGATAGATCCCAAAGAATATGCATTATTAGCTGCTACTGTATTCAGAAATTTTGAAAAAGACTGGTTGGCAACGAACACGAATAGGCCGATTTCGGTGGATGCTGCCATGACCGAAATGGGAATGTGTCACGTAATAAATTCCAATGTAGCGATATACGACAAGCCTAAGTAAGTATACAGTTTCTATTTATAAATACATCTTATCTCCAATTTTTATTACGTAGTAATTGTTTGTTTTCCCTAATCCATAGAATCGTTAAACCATTTTTGTCAGAACTTTAGTTTTATACAAATAAACCGAAGAAAATGAAAATATTAATGATTTGTCGGTTAAAGGATTAAGATGTAGTCGAGTCATTTCCCTTTTCTCAAAAAATGAATTGAACAATTCATAATCGTCAATCATTTAATAAAACAGAATATCATTTTTACCAATCGAAAACTTAATGAAGTAATGTATAGATAATTGCATATTTAACTAATTATTAAAAAAAGAACTGCCACCAGTAAATTCTTCATCTAAAAACACGTAAATGTCATTGGAAATTCGTAATTATTCATTTCAATCTAGGAAACTTCTGCGGGTTATGCTGCCAACTGCTATAGTGGGGTATTATGGGTCTAAATGCTTAAGTCTCTCCTGTAAATAAGGAGGCCATTTGTCGGGCTCAATAAAACAACGTTTTGTGATTTTTGCCTTTTTATGACCAAATTTTGTTAAAATCAATTGGTTTCAATCAGAAATGTGACTAACCACATGATTTAAACAATTTTTGAAGTCAAACTTCTTGAGGCGCATGAGGGTAAAATTTTTACGGATGAAACGCATGATTATCGTCAAGGTGATGTGCAGCGTTGTTTATGCTAATTCGTTTGTAGTTTAGATAGTTTTATTATTTACAAATAACATGTGGCATTTTAATCTTCCACTCATCACTTAATATACGATTTTTATAAAATAGAAATAGATATATCTTACCAAAAACAGATTTTTATAGAACTACTTTTGCGCTAAACAAGTACTGCTTATAATCTCATTATATATATAATGTAATTAGTAGAAAACTTGCTATATTTCCATTAAAATTTCGCGAGGCCAAAGATATTGTAAATAAACACTTATTACCATTAAATTATCCCGAAGGAATTTTTACTAAAACGTGTAGCATAAAATATAAACTGACATACCTACTTTAATATTATAGTTTAAATATGGTTTATTTAATTCTATTTATTGATTAACATCTGTAACACTTATATGACATAGTACCTACCTACATACAAACTCTGATACATTTACTCTGACCAATTGAATTATTATATACTGTAAAACATTTTGTGTTAAGTTCTTCATTATGTTATTTTCTTTGTCTTGTTATTTTTCTTTATTGTCTTTGTTTATTTCTTCAATTGTCTTTCTTATTGTTAAGAAAGAGCGGAGTCTTCTGCCAAAGGGGTAACTTCCACCCTTAAAAGAAGGCTTCAACCTTTTTATATATTAAAGTGCTAAAGTTAACGAAACAAACTATTTTTTATATTTATAATTCGTCATTTCAAATTTCAGTAAATTATTTGTATTAATTTTTGACACTTAATATTTTCATGACAATTAAATTCATTAAATGCCTAACATATTTTCCTTTTTCCCTACCTCCAAGTCTCTGAAATCTAAAGTTTTAGATTTGTATAAATATAAACAAGACTTAAAAATTTGTTTGCCAAAGAAGTATCACTTCTGACATATGTACTTTATACGCACGCACTTTTAATTATTATTTTTATTGCTGACAGTTTTGCGCTTGAATGTGATCACACCTGATGGTAACTGATAAAACAGTCTAAGAATGGAAGCTCACTAATCTGGTAATAGGCAATTTTACCTCTTATAATTTGCTGATAGTGTGTAGTGGTAGGCTACCGCTAGTCTAAACTTAGATAAAATTGGAAATGCAATTTACTAAATTCGGCCAACCAGGGTTCGAACCCGGAGCCTTTGCTAGCAAAGCGTGTATTTGCATCACTGCGCCAGCGAGGCATTCCAAATATAAGTACCGAAGATATATCCTTATTTATATAAAACAATTTTCAAATATCATTTTATCAATCTCTTACCTACACATTTAACTGTGGTTTATACTTCTAGTAACTGGTACACCCCGAATAATATTTATATTAAAAAAAACATTGAACTTTCTGTATTTGATGCGGACTTCTTTACTTTAATAACGGATTACGCAGCTATTTACAAGGTAATTATTATTATTTAGTCTTGTCTGTTTAGGTCTATTACTATCTTTCATTTAAAAAATATAATTACTTTTTACTAAATGCGTATAAATGGCACAACCGAGGAAAAAACATGCACGGAAACGTTAGTTTTACTTACATTCCGAAGCAATTGGTTTGGAATACAACACCAGCTTCTCATATACTAAATCTTAAAAAAGGAAAGTTAAATATTCAGCGAATCCATATATGTAACCTAACTGCCTTATAGTACGAGAAAATTAGAACTTGTAAAAATCATACAAATATATAAACTTTACTTTGCTACAAATGTGAAAATTCTAGGTATTTATTCATAGTCCCGACGAAATTACGATGACTACAGGATCTTCGTTCGACTTCGACGTAGAGGGTTTAATTTCTTTTGGTTTATCTGTGTGGAGCACGAGAATATCTGAAGAATTACGTTACAGATCATTACGGTTACGCAAATGTCGGTAAGAGCTATTCAAAAGTCAAAATATCTTTATTCAAGTAGGCCTATTACAGCACTTTTNATTTCAGTTGTTTATTACATATATGCTCGTATAAGGTAAGTAGTATCCCATTAACGCCCCCTCTGAGTACAGGCCTCCTCACTCACTAGACCCACCACGCTGCTCCACCGCGGGTTGCCAGGCATGGTACATAAGCGCACTCCAAATTTCTTCACTCTCAAAGTCCGACGTGACGGAAATCCCACACGACCAGAAAGAGATCTGGCGCAGGGCCGACGGCTCAACGTGCTCTCCGAGGCATGGGGGTGTAGCACACCGCCAACTTCCCAACTTCAAGCAAATATTGAGAAAATATTAATAGAAAACTCAATATGGATTTTTTTAATCCGCCCGACCCGGGACTCCGAACCAGGACCTCATGTCTGTAGCCGAACATGCTGAACACTAAACTCATTACATAACAGAAGGCAATTATTTAAACCTATATTTCTATATACAACTAACTGTCAAGGCAAACTTCGTACCGCCTCAGAATCAATAAATAAAAATGTTTCAATTCACTAAAATTTAACTAGAACAAAAAGAATTCGTAATCCAAAAACCTTTGCGCCCAGATTCCCGCCAAACTCTGTAAAATATTAGATGCGATCAGAAATTGTTGGTTGTTAATGTCAAATTTCAAAAAAAAACAAAATTGTTTTTTTTTTAATTTTATTTGATTTCTACACGACGGGGCGAACAAAACGTTTGACATTCAAAACCAAAAAATTTCTTTTCATTATTGAAAGAGTTAAATGTAATCCATTTCTAAACAATGGGACGAACATCAAATTACTCTTGATTAGGACGGGAGTTTGGAAGACTAGTCTCTTTTTTGCACGGTGCCACCTCAAATGAGGCGAGGCGTACTAAAGGGACGTCTTGTTTTAGTTTAAATTTTAGCCATATTTTACAATTATAGATAAAAAAGAATCTTACTGTACTTGATTTGAGGTACATTTTTAAATAACATTATTATTTTAAATGTGACCGTATTATTGTATTTTTAATGCTCTCGTTATTTATAAATGTGCTTTAAAGCTGATAAGGTTTCATAATATTTACAAATACCTACCCAACACTAGTTATGCCAATAAATTTCCTGCCAAATTCTATTCATGTATATATTTTAGTTTCATCAATGAACCCATTAGCGAACGATATCCCGTTTATTCATACAGTCATTGCATGTTGGAATGCAGAATCAAAATGATTAAGCGACTTTGCGGGTGTGTACCTCATTTCTACAAACCGACAAGTAAGTATACGTAAATAGCCACGTGCATCATCTGCTATCCTTCCTGGTATTTTAAACGTTAACATAACGCTTTGCAATAAAGAAACATGATTATTCTACAATTATCTATAGACTGCATAAGTTTGGTTCATATAAACCTATCAATGGCAACATTTCAATAACAAGCTATAAACTTTCCGCTAGTGTACTTTATTGTTACAATGCAGCGATTAATTGTGATTTCACCCGATGAGTGATGATACAATCTAAAATTATATCGAGATGTCCTGATTTATATAGCTCTCGGAACACAGTAACGGAAGAAATCGTTTTATTTGGCGGCATGTCTTTACATTTTAGTCATAACTAAGCCTTCCAAAAGTCTAAACCTAGCTTTTCCTTGTAAAGACGAGCTAAATTTTCTGGTGCAAACATGCAACTTACTTATCATATTAAAACAATAATATTAAAAAGAAAACAAACTAAAATAATCATAATCTATCAAATGTTAGGTCACTAGAGTTAATATTTCTCTCGTAGTAGTTGTGTATGGCAAAAAACAAGATACTCGACCAAGTTTGTTGTGGGCTCTTCTCAGGACAGGACATAAAGGAACTCTGGTAACTTAAGCTTTTAAGTCGTTCTATAATAACATGAACCATCGTAAAGTAGAATTAATGTATAACTACTACTTCAATTAAGAATTTTTTAATTAAAAGTTGAAACGTATCATACTTAATCTTACGCCTCCATCGTTTTAAGGTGATGAACGTATATGCGAAGTATCAGAATTAAAATGTATTCTTAAGTATAGAAAAGAAATTGTTATGCTGCAAACCTCCGAGGAAACTTACAAACAATTTTATTATACCAAAGACCTCCCAAAGATGTCAAGAGATTGCGGTTGTCTAAGCACTTGTGAAACAGATTTATACTACAAGGACCATGAGGACTTTTTACCTCAACCGAAACTAAACAAACTGAAAATCAAAATAACATCGTTTCCGAAGGTTCGGGTTGTAAGGGACGTTATCTTTAACTTTTATGATATTTTGCGTAAGTATGAATAAATATTAAACAAATCTTTAAACCTCATGGTTTAGGGACTTATTTTCCAATTTCCAATATGTCATTAATTTATTTATAATATATATTTGTGAAATATTTATGTATTTACCCCTATTTCTTATTTACTATTGGCTATATCTGCCGTCTGGTGGTTGTCTTTAACAAATGGTTTTAAAAGAATATCGCGGCCTGTTGTATTATACTACAATTACTCTAAGCTAAAATAGCTTTAATTACGTCGTTGTATAAAAATATAGAATTAATAAAATTGTTACTTCATCCATTCTAAAAACTATTTCTCAGGACTAGGATTATCTTATAACATAAAAATATATACCAATATCAAATGCACTTAATACATCATAAGATTAAAGAAAGGTTCAAAATACTTTTACTTTTTAACTATACATTATTAAAGTAAGTTAAAGGAGTTAATTAATTTTCCACAGTTGGACGCTGGCTTCGTCATTCATAGGAGGATATTTAAGAGCATATGGATCCACTGGAGGTTGGCCGGCCTCTCATATTCCAGAATTGCTCTCAAGATATGCAGTTTCCCATAAAACACAATGACTTTTAAAACAACAAATAAGCTAGCTAATTCTACATTAAACTTAATAAAAATTCAAAAGTCCTATATACATTAGTATATAAATTTTAGCACTGCAGATATTTTTCATATTTTTAAAGATTTACTTCATTTTCTCGTAATTATAAATAACCAATTATATGGCTTAAATTCCTGGATATTAAAAAAAATATAACTTTAGTACAGTTTAGTTCACACTACTCTTATTTATCGGACGACGTAACGTATAAGTGTATGTATATGTGTGATTATATGTATTTTATCTTATATGATTTCTGTTCTTATATATGTAAAGTATTACTTTTTTATTTTTCGTTCCATCTGTCTCCTCCCTTAAGGTTATCTGGAAGAAATCGCTTCAAAGCGATGAGACCACCTATTATGCGACTCTATTAATTTTATTTCCTTCTATGTGTTTCTCCTTTTTAAGGTGTAATTCAATAAGGAAAATTGAATCTACGTTACAGATAAAACTAAAGTCATGAAGTGCCAGAATCCAGGCCGCTATAAGTTAATAGGAGAAATATATTCCATAAAGTAGCAAATTTGTGTCAGTATTCATTTTTGCTTTGAATGTACAGCATGTACAGCCGCTCGCTCCGTCAGCGAAGCACTGGATGCATCCATACAATCTCATAGCATGTCGGTCGACCGTCGTACGGGCGACCGACGAGCTGGACAGACGGCCCGACCGACCGTACGCGCGGACCGAATCACGCGCGTACCGTCAGCGCCGCTCAATACGCATTCATAGGCTTGCATAGATATACCTACGCCATTCGACGGTCAGCCCTGACCGTCGGTCGAGCATTGTTTCCTGCTTAAAACCCTGTATTTTGTAATATACACTTTTTTTCAGTAAGAAGCGGGGGTGTAATGAACCTTTGTATAGGATGCTCACTAATTTCTGTAGTAGAATTGATACTCATCTTTATTAAGCTTATTTACTTAATAATGCAAAAACTCACAATTATTTTCACGAATGGATATTTAAAATAAAACAATGTAAAAAAAATTAATTTTTTATTTAATTTATAAAATCCTTTGTTTCAATTTCGTTTTTCCTTATACTAGAAACATCACGATACCTGCAATAAAAAATATTTTAGATATATTTTAATATATACATTTTGTTTAATTTAATGTATCATTTTTCAATTTTTTTCGTAGCAGGTTATTCATTTTTATAGTTGAGCAATAAAGCACACAAATTATTAAGACACAAGTTTTGAGAAAATTTGTAAATATATTAGATGATTCTCGGCTTAGCTACATTACGACATAAAACTAAATTTATTGCTAACTAGGCGTTGTTTGCTATGTTAACCGCGTGGTTTTGAATTCCTTTTTTTTATAAAAAATAGCTTAAGTCAGTCCTTATAAAATTAACCGACTGACAATTACAAAGAAACCAGAAATTTGTCGATTGCAAAGGTTAATCAACAGACATACAAAAATGAATATATGACATAAGTACTGTATATACTTTAACATGCATTTAATGAAACTCTTAAATTGAAATTACAAACTGACACTTCAATTTTATTGATTTGTATAGATAAATATAACAGCATTTTATTACTACTTTATAGGTCGTCTAATTAAAAAAAAATCACGATGTAATTATTACCTTGACATATAGTGCGTCAAACTCCAATCGAATTAAAGGCAACCACCATTGGTAAGTCTATTATCTTTTTCGGAACTGTCCAACAACACAAACTTAAAATTATTTTTACTGAAATAAAAATAAATTTATTAAAGTAGACTTTTACAGCATCTTTAATGCATCAAATATCGTTTCAACGTTTTATTTAATAAACTAAAAAAAACAGAGAGTTATACGAGTCTATGGATCTCTGACCTGTTCTTAGATTTTAACAGGACATACGTATAGAAAAACAGAATAACCTTTAAAGTAACAAAATTGGCGAATGTGTGTCGTAAGATTTACCACATTTAAAAAAAATGAATATGTATATTACCAGTTATACCGTACATGATTGTAATAAAGTTATATTAGATAATTTGTTTAACTAAATTTGAATAAAAAACCTGCATCATAATTTCCTATCGATCAAAATTTATTCATTGAGGGAAAAAAAAACACAATTTGAACCTTGAAACAAGAATTAATAAATACAACCTTTCTGAGATGAACTTTGTACTCATGAGAAAGAATGTATATTATCAGTTATACCGTACATAAATTCTAATAAAGTTATATTAGATAATTTATTTAACCAAACCTGAATAGAAATCCCGCGTCATTAATTTTCTATTAATTAAAATTTTTTCTTTGCGGAAAAAATTAAAAAAAAAATTAAACCTTGAAACGAGACAGTAAGTAATAAATTACAATCACCTTCACCAAAGTTTGCATCCGAGTCCTTTCATAGAATGCGGTTTATCAATGCTGCTTGAAGTGCATTTTGTTTAATTGATCTCATACCTGTAAATCATTACAACATCATTTAAAGCAAGTTTTCTTTTAATACCCTAGGTGACCCTTCTAACGAATAAATTCTTAATATTCCAATGAAAAGTCGTTCATGACGTCCTCAAAATAGGCAAGTAGCAAAAATCCTAAGACTTCGCTGACGTAGCTCAATCGAAGAACTTGAAACGTCCACACAGACCAATCAACCCGTAAATCAGATGTATAAATGAAACAAGAAGAACATAGTAAGTCAAAAAGTAATCTCAATCACATATAGTGTCAGAAATATTTAATCCATATATATAACACCATGCAGGCCCAGTCAGACAAGTAAAAATAACACCAAATTCGAAGGCTAACTTACCATTTCAAAAATTATTATGACAATGAAGATCACAGCACATCGAAATATCTTCTCCACCGGTTTCTAGACTGCGATCTTTACAACGTTGCCATTGAAGTTTGAACTTGATCCGCAATCACAACTGACACTTGCGATGTTAGAGATTTTCAAATGATACAATGCATAATACTATTATACGTAATACTCTTACACAAACATTTAATGTATTAGAGAAATAAAAATAATGCCTTGTAAGAGAAACGTTTCCCTTTTGTAAGTTTTATGGCAACTGCAGCATTCAACTAAAAATAACCTCAATTGGAACTTTCCAGAACGTTTGATTGATTCACTGAAGATTCCACTAGCATTTATTGTGATGATAAAATCATTCAACCCGTTCAAGAAAAACTTCGCCTGAATACAAGGGAAAGCAAAATACTGCATTTTTTCTATTTTTGCTTATTATTCCCCAGTTGTGCATAACATAAATTTATCAAGTCATGATCTATCAACAAACACTTCAATTCCAGAAATCATATATAACTACATATTGCTTTATACGTAAGTATCAAGCTAAGCAATAACAACTTTTACCTATTAACTTATAATGCAGGTAAAATAAATTACCTAGATGCATAAAATAATTTTTAATCAACAACAGATTAGTGAGCAGCGAAAGTGACTAACCACTGAAAACCTGATCAACACAGTAATTTCTCGTCCCCAAAATATATTGCCAATGAATATTTAATTAGTGTCCTAAAAACTGTAATGCTTTACTTTGATGAAACTATGCATTGTTGACTTATTTAAATCTGCAAAAAATCCTTGACAATATAGATAACAGGTCGGTGACCTTATTATAGTAGGGCCACAAATGTTACAAGGATATTGGTGTGGGCCTCAAATAGTACAAGGAAAATGGTGCGGGCCACAAATAATACGAGGATTTTGAGGTGGACTACAAATGTTATATGGATATTTGTGCGGGCCATTTATTTTTGCATTTTTAACCATATTTATCGTTACTCTTATTTAAATGGCTCTTTATCAGCACACATCTGGTTACCGACCCCTGGTTTAGTTAGACCCCTTGGCCTACATGTGATCTATTTCCTGACCTTTCTTTGAATTGAAATTAGTCAAGTGTCGAGAGTAATATAAACGTTGATATCATTCCAAAACATCCACGAAACCTGTTTGCCAATTATGTCACTTCGTAAAGTTACGAGGATCAACAACAAACAAAAATATCTGAATTCCGCAAAAACTGTCATCCAACACGAAGCAATTCCAGAATGTATTCAAAAACATACGATTACCCGTATTTTCATCCGTCTCTTACGGATAAAAAATATCTTTAATACTAAATAATGTAAAGTCAATAATAATGAACTCACCATATTGTCATTAATTCTTTATTGAAATGTAACTTTTGGGAACATGAAAATCTCCTGCAACTTTTACCCAAATCAAATGTTACAAGTGACCATATTTTACACGATAAATCCTATTTTAGTTGGAAGCGAGAATATAACAATATTTCTATCAAGATCAAGCAGCAAGATACTACTGTCTAGCTTAAAAGTCCTTTGAAATAATAAAGAAATTACATTAACACCCAACTCCACATGTGTTCGTTGCAATAAAATACAATGGATGGTTTTTATATTTCAAACATTTTCTAAGTATTAATTCATTTGACCATTACGAGTACACAATAAACATGACTTATACTAATCTAACCTAAAAATAAAAGTATTTGTCAAAACTTCAAGAGTCAACCGATAAAAAGAGGAAACTTTATCGCGTAGCAGATGAACAAGATGATGAGAAGTAGCTTTCGACCAAGACAGATCTCAACTTCTATACGACATTCCTGAAAACACAAAACAATTATTATACCTACCTGTATTTCAAATTTCTATTACACATCCAAATATAGTTTACACAATACAGCAAGACAAAACTTTCGACTAATATTATTTTCACACTTCCAGGGTTAGTGCCCTTTATTAAATATGGCATCACAGTTAGTCAAAAAATTTTGGTTTAGTGAAGTTTTTATCCGATAGCATAACTCACAAATATCTGAGATGGCTAAATTTTAAATATTTTAAATGTGATTAAAACACTTCTTGAAGCATTCGTTGTACTAGAGATAATAGTGGACATGGGCATGCTAACGAAAACACAGTTTAACGTCTATAATGAAAACACCAATGCAAAATAACAACATTTCCGAGATAACAATTTCATTTTCAAATGACAGATAACCAATGTTGACAATTTAGTGCGAAAGATACGCCATCATAAAATATGCAATCCGCTAATTGATGTGAAAAACGATTAAAATACCAAAACCAGTTTACAAGACAATAATTACGAGAAAATATTAGGTATAGAAACAACTCCGTGAAAAAACAGATGTGCCAACTTTTGTGGTGATCAATCAAACGGTGTCAGCGCTTATTGATCTAGTATATAACAAGATCCAAATGTCTACAGCCTAGATGTGTAATTATTGTTAGTCATTGAAAAATGAGTTGTGATAGCCTAGACAGATAATATAAAAGTGATTTCTAAGTTCACGAAATATATAAAATAGTTATTTTAACGAATAACCTAGCCGGCCCGTAGCAGGAGATTTAAAATCTGTTACGTGTTAGTTTTAATTTAATAACTTGAGCATTAGAAGATCAACTTTGTTTACATTTTTTGGACTACTAAAAGCATTTAAAGAAACTGTTAAATATATTAACTTAATACCATCTTCACAATTTGTATCTATTATTAATTTAGTATATCTCTATATACTAATTCTGTGATATAAATGCCTCGTACCTAATATGTACTAGTCTACAGAAAAAACAACTTTTCAGTAACAAATAAATTAATAAACTATTAGTCATTGGATATATAATAACGCTAGTTACAATTATTGCAAAATAGCAATAACTCCCATGCCATCTGTTTTGTTCGTGTCAAGACCCAGTGTGTAACTCAGTCGCCTCGTGGAAGCGCAACGGTGGGGAGGATGGTTATTTCAGATTCCCATACAAATGGGACCTTTTGGGACCCCCGATCCGATCACGTGTAATTTAGTTACTACTTAAGGCCGGAAAGGTTATTAAAAAAAATATTGATAAACCGAATCCGTAGTTTCATTTGTCAGAAACATTTGTGAGAACATAAAATAATGGAATATTGAATGTATTCTATTATTTTCCCTTTTTATATTACTCCCCATCACACCTATCTCTCTCGATCTCTCTCTTTATTGTCAATATTGTCACCAATGATAGACCACCTGATATATGGCAGTTACCATTCCCAACTATTTTTCATTTGAAATATATATAAATACAAAGGGGTGAAAAGGCAAATTGTTTGGGATACTAAAATGATATTTAATTACTCTTCATTTTACGACACCTGTCATAACATGCGCAGTCGCCCTTAAATTTAGCTATATAAAATTGTAACAGTAACTCAGTATTAAATAACTATATTCTCGCAAACATTTACAAATTCCAATAAATTAATACTTTTTTTACTGACCTCCATAATTGGATTGCGTTATCATACGTACAAAACGAACCTTTCTAAACTTAAGGACAATATACAGAAAGATAATCGTATAAAATATATTTGAAGTATAAACTGGCACAACAGTCTCGACTTATTTCCCATATAAGTATCAAACCGCAGATCCACCAAGGACAAGACAAAGAAAAAATATTATATTACTCAATTACATGAAATAATTAAATAAATTAATTAAGAGCAAGTCATAAAACCTTACCTTATTGGAAACTTCCCTTAAAAGAAACGAACATCAATGGTCCTGCCGTCAATACGTGTCCTGTCAAACATTTCTGTACAAAGAGTTAAGAGAAAATATTTATTTGAAATAAAAATTACAAAGGAATAACTAGGACCCACTACTTTCTAGGTAAAAGATTAAAATTAGTTTACGAGAATGGAACAAAAGGATCTACACCATTATTTATGTGGGTGCAAGTTTGATTTTATTGATTTTTTTTTATTGATTATATTGATTTTTGTGCGACACATAGTTCAGCTAGGTAGGTCCAATTTCGAGGAGGTCAACCGCCGAATCCAACTCGGTTGGGCAGCGTTCGGGAAACTACGCCAGATATTTTCGTCCGATAACCCTCAGTGCCTGAAGACCAGTCTTCGAACAGTGCGTGTTGCCAGTGATGACCTATGGTTCTGGGGCCTACGGGGCTCATGCGAAAGCTCAGAGTCACTTAGCGTGCGATGGAGAGGGCTATGCTCGGAGTTTCTCTACGTGAACGAATCAGAAATGAAGAGATCCGTAGTAGAATCAGTCACCTACATAGTCCTAAGAATCGCGAACCTGAAGTGACAATGGGCGGGGCACATAGTCCGAAGGACCGAAGGACGTTGTGGGGGCCGAAGGTGCTGGAGTGGCGACCCTGCACCGGATGGCGCAGTGTAGGCAGGACCCCCACAAGGTGGACCGATGACATAAAGAGGGTCGCCGGTAGCCGCTGGAACCAGGCGGCGCAAGATCAGGCATTGTGGACGTCATTACGTGAGACCTATGTCCAGCACTGGACGTCCATCGGTTGAAGCGACGACGACGACGAGTTTGATTTTAAAAATACGTAACGATAAAGTGTATTGTTAATTTGACTATATTTCATAACAAAAATGACGGTACGTAACCGATTGCCGCTAATTTAGTTTTAAATGGAGTACTGCCATTTAAAAGTTGCTGCGATTTCAGGTCGAAAATTATAAAAATCTTGTTTTCTTATCAATGAGTCTAATTACAAAAGGATACTGACTGCCCTCTCGGCATCCCATTCTTTATGGAATCTTACGATAGCGGTATCTGGAGCGGTCATTTCAGCGAATTTCACATCACCACATTCGCTAAACTTTTCACGGATTAACTGCCAAGTCACTGTTGGTGGAAGCTAAAAGTAAAGTAATGAGTTACATAGCGGATTCGTATAGTGACATTAAATATAAAATAGGTGCTCAATGAAAAATGCCATTTTTCTCTCGTGATGCATATGCGATTTCATCCTTAGACTGTAATGTAAACTAAATTTCTTGATGTTTCAATTAATAATTAAAACTTTTACTATGGCCTCCTGTTTCAAGTTGCCTTTAACACTTCGATAAACAATACGTTGCTAGGTTCAGGGAGAAGTGAGTTGGGTGCATGCGCATCAGTGGAATCTAAGCGGGAGAGAACGAACGAGGCACTTTTGTCTTGCATACGCGGCCGAAAAGCTAACTTTTTATTAACATTTGAAACAAGAAATATGTGAACTAATTGTAGAAATAGAAAAATTAGATAAAACTTACATTCGTAATCATAACCATGTCAGAGGGTTGTTTGTCCCTATTATTAGTCTGCTGTACAATTTGCTCACGACCATAACCCTGCCCCGAAACAGAGGCACCACCACCTAGTTGGCGATTGGTACCTGCATTAAATTGTGTATTCAACATTAAAAACGATATGATTGCACACTTTTCATGTCTATTTTATTAAAGTAGTAACTGTTCCACGCGATGTGACCTGCATAATTCCTAATCCCGTAGGAATATAGAGAAATCCGTACTTAGATATCTAGAGTTCGAAAAACCAAATTTATAAATCAATCGCATATAATTTTGAAGTAGCAGCCCATTAACGTCCCACTGCTGGGCACACGCCTCCTCACTCCGAGGATTTTAGAGCATAGACCTACCACGCTGCTCCAGTGCGGATTGGCAAGCATAGTACACAAGTGCACTTTCTATTCCTTCACTCTCATAGTCCGATGTGACGGGAATCCGACACGACCGGAGAGAGATCAGGCACAGGACCGACGGCTTAACGTGCTCTCCGAGGCACGGGGGTGGATCACACCGCCAACATCATCAACTTCGGGCAAATATTAAGAAACTCTTAATAGAAAACTCAATATTAATATTTGAATTGGCCCGTTCCGGGACTCGAACCCAGGACCTCATGTCTGTAGTCGAACATACTAACCACTAGACCAATGAGGCAGTAATGTTGAAGATCTCGTGATAAATGAGTGATTTTAACGGTCTAAAGCCATCTTTGCTGTATTATCGCCTTTCATCTAATTTGAGCCACAGAATTTCATCTATAAACTACCTCTTTCTTAGTTTGCATGTTACAATCATCGCTTAACATCAGATAACATCATATCAACCGCTAATCTCTATAATCTCTTCACCTTATTGAGAAATTAGTTTCGACACGTATGACAGCCTTGCTGGCGTCAAGTGAGATAGCAGTCAAGCGCTAACGTATCATCAAATCTTACTTAGGTCTTACCCGAGTGTGGTCCACTGCTCATGGTTGTATTGGCCCCTAAAGAATTGTTACTCATAGCATTGTTCCCAAGTACATTCCCGACATCAGCTGAACCAAGTCCCAATGTGTTTGAATTTGCTACTTGTGCTTGAGATAACACTGTAGCTAAATCATTAGCCGTGAGGCCCTGCTGCAATAGCTGATTCTGTAGAGCACCTAAGCCGGTAAGCCCCAATGCCTGCAAATAAATATTGCTGAGTGGTGACTTCCTATAAATCACTGGTCCCTACTAAAAAATCGAATAATAATAAAGTAAAGTTAACTTAAATAATGATGAAATCAAGTTTTTTGTGTGTATTGGGGTATGGGCGTGAGAGTATGTGTATATATGTCATTGTTTTAATATGGCTATATATATATATATATATATATATATATATATAGAAAGAAAGAAACGTTTATTTCACAATTGTGCCAAACATTACAGAGCACCATTGTCTGGTGCCATGCATGCCTGGCACAACCCTGAAAAAGGTACAAGCTCAGCATTCTACTGTATGGTCCAAGCAAACGTTGAAACACAGCGCTGATTTTCAGCAAATACCTTAACCAAGGTGACGCCACGGAAAGGACGCAGTCTCACACTAACATTTTTAATTATTATTAAGACTAAGTACTATAATTCAAATACAGAAAAATTTAACTTAAAATGAAATGTTGCATATTTACTAATTTAAGAAAAGTAAAAGTATTCTAACAAAAAAGAAAAAATGAATACCAAAATAATAAAACAATATAAATATAAATATCAACGTGTACAACCTTATCACAGCAATATAAAATAAAGTATTAATTGAATAACAAATAAAATAAAATAAAAATCATGTAAAGTATAACAATAAATAACAGAGTATGCAGGGGGATTTAAAATGACTATATATATAACTAAAAGCTTCATGGATTAAACAAAAAATAATAATTGATTAAATTTTAAATTACTCGTATCTACTATATAAATGAGTACTCCGCCACATCTTGAAATTCAACCTGCTTCATTAATAGGAATTCTCTTAGCTTCCTCTTAAATGCAAATTTATTTTTAATATTCATTATTGGAGGAGGAATGTTATTCCAACATTTTGTGGCGGAGTATGTGAATGAGCCCCTGAACGCTGCTGTTCGGTGAAAAGGAACTAGAAGTGACTTGCGACAACTTCGAAGACCTCTGCCACCATCACCGATCCAATTCAACTTATTTATTAAGTACAAAGGCTTGCCTTGTGTTATGACGCCGAAGAGGAGACCTGCAAGATGTAGCTTCCTCCTAGACCTCATTTTTAACAGTCGATGGTTATTTAAGAATGGAGTGACATGGGTTCTAGGAGGAATCTCGAAACAAAATCTTGCACACGCATTTTGCACTCTCTGTATGAGACGCATCGTACGACACAGTAATCGAGGTCCGAACACAACATCCGCGTAGTTGAGTTTCGACAGAACTAAAGCCTCTACCAGCTGCGAGCGCACTTCAACTGATAGATATTCACGAACTTTGTAGAGGATCTTTAGCCTGTAAAAACAATTTCGAACCACCTCCGCTATATGGTCTTCGAACCTCAAACCTGCGTCCATCAGCAATCCCAAATTACGCGCCTTGTCAACTCTCTCAAGGACGTTTCCCCCAATACTTAAATTTACATGTGGACCAATGACACGGAGTTGCTTAGCAGAGCCCATTAACATAAATTTTGATTTAGACGAATTTAAAACTAATGAATTGCGGTCAGACCAAGCGACAACACGGCACAAGTCATCATTAACAAAGCGTACTGCCTCATGAAGGTTTTTAGCCTCGAAATGATAATACAGTTGCAAATCATCTGCATATGCGTGATACTTGCAGTGCACTATTTCTTTGGCAATGTCCGCGGAATATAATATATATAAGAGTGGACCCAAAACAGAGCCCTGAGGCACACCCCTGTTGACCGTAGCTGATGCCGAACTAAATACCTTACCACTTTCCTGTACGATTTGGACGTACTGTGATCTATTCCTGAGATAACTCTCAAACCACTTAACAGCATCAACAGTAAAGCCATAGTGTGATAGTTTTGACAATAAAAGTGTTACATTGATACTATCAAATGCCCGAGAGAAATCAAGTAGCACCAAGAGAGTGCACATACCAGAATCTTGCGCCCTAAGAATATTATCAGTTACGTCCAACAGAGCTGAGACAGTCCCTCGGCCGGCCCTAAATCCTGACTGATACTCTGGCAAAATTTCTTGCTTTTCAACATATGAGGACACCTGTGCGCACACCACCTTCTCCAATACCTTCGACAGGCAAGGTAGAATACTTATAGGCCGAAGGTCTTTTAGTGCCATTGGGTTAGGAACCTTAGGGAGCGGCCTAATTACAGCCACTTTCCAATTATTGGGGAAAACAGAAGTCATTATCGACTGATTAACAATCGAACGAATGCAATCTAAACTCTGAGGGAGTGTCATGAAAACCATATCCAACGTGATCTTGTCTGTCCCTTCAGCGTTCGAGTGCAACCGTCTAAGTATTTTAATGATTTCAGTATTAGAAACAGTGGTCAGAGAAAAGGTATCCTCATGCAGCTTATTAAATTCATAATATGTTAGCTGAGACAAAGATACGGGCCGTGAGCCTGGTACATTAAGAAAATGCAAATTAATTTCATCAGCATCAGTAAATTGCGTCGGCAGTAGATCGCTTTTTCTAGGTAGAACTGTACTTTTTAAATTTTTCCATAGGATTTTTGGATATTTGATTTTACTATTAATGTCTTGTTGGAAATAAGCACGCTTTTCATTATATATAGCTTCTATTACCAGATGCTTGTATTGTTTATAAGATGCTTTGATTTATATATATATATATATCAGTATTATTTTATTTAATAATATAGCATTACAAAAGAGAGTTTTGCTAGGTTACCTTTGTTGCAATATAATGATCAAACCATACCTAAAGAGTAGAAATCAAATCCTAATAGTACCTGGAGGCAATAAAAATTATGAAATTTTTTTCTTGCAAATAGAAGATTTATCAATTCTATTGAGTATTCATAAAAAAATTACTGGTATATAATAAATATAATCTTAGGGTGTTTCATTAAATTAACCGGCCCGAAGTTTGAGAGAGATCCTCAAGGGATTTGAAATCCTCGGTGCATGATTTTTAATTTAATAATTTGAGTGTTAGAAGCGTTATTTTCTTCATATTTTTTAAATCATAAAATCGTTACAGTTTTTTGATAACAAAAATCCCAGATTGTTGATACGCAACATCTACTTTATTAGCACGTTTTACTTTAGTCTGCTAATGACATGTTATTTTTGTCACTCAAACAAACGCTGTACCACCGTAACGAAAAATTGAGACAAATGTACGACACGGTTATCGTTTTTGGCGATTTGTACGGCTGCGTATGTCTCTTACTAGCCATAGGTGATGTTCCGATAACTGTATCAGATTTTCATACAAATGAACAGGGGTGTTTTGGTAACCCCATTCGGATCACGCGGTTTTATTGATACCTAGCGTCGGAAAGATTAAAATATTATATACTTTTATTTATAGTTTTCTCACCTGCAATCCTAAGCTACTGCTGAGCGCCGCGTTTGTAGTGAGTGTATTTGCTGCCAACCCTGTTCCGAGACCATTTAAGCCAACACCAGCTGTAGGAACGGCACCTAGAACTCCCGCGCCAATAGTTGTTCCCGCAGTAGCTATGTTCAAAGGATTTGTGGTAGTATTTTGTGGCAAATTCCTGGCGACATCTCTCAGCGGTTCTCCATTTGGTCCCAAACCTATACCGATGCCTTTCAAACCCTCAGGCAATCTCAGTTCAGTCTTATCAGTCATACCCCTATCCATTCGAACCGTCATTCTGCGGTCGAACAGCATTTGCTTGTCAAACATTGATATTGCCTAAAAAAATGTTACGAAAAAATCCAGATTACACTTTAATTTCAATTAAAAAAGGAACACAATGTGCCACCCAATTTACTAACAGGCTAGAAAAATGCACAAATTTTATACAAATATTGTGCATATGGCATTAAATGACAAAAAAGCTATAAGTAGTTACAAGAATACAAATAAAAGAGTTTTGAAAAAAATATATTTTTTATGTATTTTTAAATTTTACCAAGAACAGACGCCGAGAACTTTATTTTATAATATGTAAGGATTTACCTGTACAGCTTCAACTGGGTGGTCATATTCTATAACAGCAAATCCCCGACTGTTGCCGTCCTTGTCCACCGCTAGGTCAATGTTTCGGACCTTACCAGCCATTTTGAATATCTCCTTTATTTTAGGGCGGTCGGCTTTATAATCGAGCTAAAAGCGATCAATCTTATTAAAGAACTATAAAAATCGAAAGCCATGAACTTAAAATATGTTTCGGGTCAGAATCAAAATCTTCTTTATTCAAGTAGGCTCAAAAAGCACTTTTAAATCGTCAGGCCTCTCGTTCGGTAACACATCTAACACATGTTCGGAAAGTTGCTTCAGCTGAGAAGAAACTGGCAAGCAACGCAGCGGTTACTCCTTTAAATAAAGTTTTTGTAGGTTACAATGTGTAATATTTTACTATCGTGTGCTACTAAAATCAATTCCGGTTATTTTTATCGCATAAATAATTTTTAATATTATAAAAAGATGTTTCAATATTCTAAATTATGTAGAGGCAAATCCAAAGCTGATTGTGGTATCTTAAAAATGCGTATGCTCAATCCTACAAATGATTTCTGAACCTTGTTCATACTAAAATATGGCATTACAAGTTTGTTTTGTATTTCCTGGGCAAGCATCACTAAGTTTCTATTTATAAAAGGAAACTTGCGTGCTTGATTGTTCTTTCTAAACCATCTTTAAGCTTTCCGACGTAGGAAAATATGGTTAGGAAGCATGCATATCCCGGGAGTATCTCTGGGGTTTGTGTAGCATGTCAATTTGCATTAAATTATGTTGCCTTAGGTAGGTTTGTTTCGAATACCGTCCCACCTATGAGTGTGGAGATCAGTGGCCCAGCAGTAGAACAATAATAGGTTGCTACTTCAAAAATCGCGAGGTTACTATTTTAATATGGATTAAATTAATTTGAATATGCAAAATACTACTCTACTAGCAAAGATTTGGCTGTGATGTGTAGATACCACTAAGAGGTAAATTACCATGCTCCTCTGTGATTTATAATAGTTACACATTTCATAAGTAGGTTTCCATGAAAATGTTGTCACAATAAATACTTTATCTTATTCTTAATAACATTAGCTATCTGCCAGTTAAAGTCCATAAAAATCATGCTTACTATAGCAAACAGAATAAATTTTCAAATTTGATTTTGCATAGTTTTGTATAAGCATACATTCTATGCATTTAACATTAAAAAATGTTAAATCAGTAAGAGATTTACCAAATGTAATTATCGGTAGAGATTTATATCGTACTTACATTTGCAACAAAAACTTTTTTAACTAATGGTGGCTGCACATTTATGGATTCCAAAAATTGTAGACTTAAACCATATGTATTATAATTTTCTGGTTCTCTTGGTTTGTTCACTCCCCATCTAAATAAATTAAAATCACATTAGTTCATTCACACCTAGTATAAATATTTACTATTTTACAAGGTAATCTCTAATTCGAATAACCTATGTTAATATAAAGCTAATTGATAAATAAAACTTATTAGTTATACGATAAAAATGTAGAAGCGAATAAGTTCTAATCGAAATGAAATAAGTTAAAATTATTCATGTTAATCTCAGACGTGAGTGTGAAGAAGTCCATATAAGTGTAGACTAAGTTATTATCTAATATCATCATCAATCGTAAATTGAAAATAATATGTGGAACTAACGATACTCAAGAGGGCTGTAAAAGCCTACTTGAATAAAGAATTATTGAATTTGAATTTGTGACAAAAATGTCTCCTTTAAAAGAGATCATCAAAATAAGTGTGAGACAATAGTTAATGTATTATGATATTAAAAACAAACCACACGCTTTTTATCTCGCAAGTAATAACATAAAAAAATAATAAAGTCAAGTCTTATACCATCCAGCATGAACTCCTAAAATGTGTGACACAAAAAGACACCTTTAAATCTCTAGTGAGCTTTCAAGAGATCTCAATTTTTATCAAAATCAATTTAATAACGAATTTCTATTTGAACTTTTATCAACTAGTATTAACATTGTCATCAACTGTAATTTTCAATAATTGTATGTGAACTTCAGTGGATAGATAAAAAACTACCTTATTTAAAATTAGAACAATATTTATAGAGAGAACTAATAGAGGCTATGTATAATAAACTACTTAGTTTCCTGCTTTTTTTCTCAGTAGAATTAACTTATGGGACCAGTGGTAGATTTTTTATAAACAGCCAGTGTACTGACAATGAAAAGCGCTTATTGAGCCTAATTAAATAAATATTTATTTGAAATTATATGAAACAATCATTTGTAATAAAACAAATACTACTAGACTACAAATAAATAATTGTAATGTTACTTATATGCTATGTACTATGTGTAAAAGTATTGCTATCTATACTTAGCATAAAGTAGTTAATCAAATGTTTATATGAACATACCCATCTTTGTCATCCCTCATACTTCTGCCACCCCCACCTCCACCACCTCCTCCTTGCCTGGAGGAGTTAAGTCTAGTTCTCTCATTGCCTAGAGCAATTATAAGAACATAATTATAAATTAAAATAATAGTTCAAACCAGGTGTGGGCAAATTTTTTGATAGTCGGGCCACATTGCAGGTGAAAATTTGACCTCAGGTCAAACAGATTTTTGTCTAATTTTAACTAAAGTTTTTGATAAGGATGTTGGGTCATAAATTTTCAATTACCCCTGGGTTAATTAATAATTATATATATATATATATAATCTAGACTTTACATATAATATACATACTATATATAAGATATATATAGTATGTATATTAAATAAGAATATACAACTGTCTTGTAGGATTTTAATAAGTGAATGTCAATTAATATTGTCTTAACACGAAGTGACAAGTAATCAAGTAATGCGTTTTAAAGATTTAGTATTTCTAATAGATAGTGGAATATTATTATATAACAGTGGTGAGTGAAACTGGTCCTAAAGTTTAGTTGAATGACTAATTAAATTAAACTTCAAGTTTTAAGACACCCTTACCCATAAGGGTGTCTTAAAACTTGAAGTTTAATTTACAGACCGATGATTTAAAAACAAAATTTTCCTTTAAGTAGAAAGCAAAATAATACATTTGTTTAATGGAATTAAAAGAATATATAAAATAGAAATAAGGAAAAGAAAAGTATATTTAAATTCCGGCGAAAACGTATGGCTAACCACTTGAGCTTTGCACGAAATTGAGACATGGTCATATTTATGCAAGCTAATTAAATACCTGAATTTGAAGATGCTAGTTTAGCTAGAAGTTTATCTAGTTGATCCTGGGTCAAGTCAGGGAAGCGTACGTCAGCATAGTTATGGTTAGAAAGTAGAAGAGATATCTTTAGCAGGAATTAAAAGAAACCATTGCAAACAATGTAGGAAACTTAATGTCACAAATGATTTCCAACTTAATTCCTTAAATTATATATTTTTTGTGCAAGATAAAGTGTCCCTATAGATTCTGAGATTTCTCACTGACTCTTGATGGTACAACTATACCATATAGTCATACCATTTACTATTATCGGAGGCACAAAGAGAATTTGAATTTGTGACAAAAATGAAAGAACCAGTCAACTCTTGAAATCAGATTTCTGCTACCAGCTATGATAGCCTGAGACTATTGTGGATTAACTTTTACACCAAATCATTGTAAACGGAAGTTAAATCACTGTTGGTTGCAGAAACCGTAGGGTTGCAGAGTCGACTGGTTATAAATTTGGCCATTGTCTACATACATGGGATAGAAAGAAGTTATACTTTGAGTTATCATATTAATGAAAATTGCAAACAGTAAATATGACAGTAAAGGTCCACCAAGGTAACTTTGAAACCAGTCAATAGCTGTTGCAGATTTATTGAAAGAATGCAGTAAGCTTAATAATAGGTCAAAAACAACACTGCTAAATGAATTACTGAGCACTCTTACAGAAACTAGGAAATACACTTGTTGAAATGGAATAGTTAAGATTTATAATTTTATTTATAACAGGCTATGCAGCTTTCGCTGATGCACCTATATCAATTTTAATGTATTCAATTTTGCTTTTTGTCATTTCTGTGCTTGTCCAGTCTATTCTTGAACTGATTTAGCGATCTTACAGTCACCACACTCTCAGGCAAGATATTAGAACAAATGACATTCAGGATGGGAAACCTTTATCTTAATCTTTACATTGAACTATCAAGCTTATTTTTATACATTAGTGTGTGTATAACAGCAGATTTTGACATAAAAGTAAAATTCTCTTGTTTTAGACTTTCATCGGATAGAAATGGTCCTCAAAAGTTAAAATGCTGCTGTGGGCATGGTGATAATAGTATTCAATTATCATAAATATGAGCAGTTGGGCAGCATTCAGAAAATAGCTGGAGCCAGGTGGCACAAGATTGGACCTTGTGGGCGTCATTGCGCAAGACCTTTGTCCAGCAGAGGATGTCCATCGGTTAAGATGATCACGACGAAATATGAACTAAGCTTAGATTAAATAAATTATATTTAAAACTTTAAAACATAGTTTCAGAAATGTTAGTACATCTATTACAAATATAAATATTAATTAAACTTACCAGTTTCTTCCTTTAAAACAAGTTTCCTCCCATTTAATTCATATCTGTGCATAACAAAAAGAGCTTTCTTCATTGCCTCAGAATTTGTGAATTCAACAACACCACAGCCTCTTGGTTTCCCATTTTCATCATTAAATAATTCAACATAAGCCACATCACCCACCTACAACATTAGTAAAATTACAGATACATATTTATTAAAAATGCAATTAGTTTTTTTTAAGGCATCTGGCTTATTTCTATTTCGCTGTGGGGCCCACTGAGGCAGTGGATGCAGTTCTATCCTTGTGGATCTTTTATAAGCATCTGGCTTACTCTCAGATCCAATACTTAATCATTAAATCTTATGCTCAAATTAAAAAAATCTAGCCATATGAAATATATCTTAGCTCTACATAACTTTTGTTTTTATAAGGTGAAAGTACAAATACATCACAGAAACAGTAGATATCATTTGTTTTATACATATGACTAATAAAACATGATGTTTAAAAACATAAGTCATTGGGACAAATGTAACGGTCTTTACAAATACAGGATATTATTACTTTTACTTTAATATTTAACATGTACACACGGCTAGCTACTTTTAACATGGGAAAATTACCTTATCTTTAAATAAATCCTTCAATTCGGTCCAACGAAATTCGTAGGGTATGTTTGATACAAATAATCGCTTTCCTTCTGATCTCTCGCGGTCACCGGAACGGTCCCGTGTAGCATCAGAAAATCTTGATGGTCTATCGCCGCGCCTGGAGCGATCTCTTTCCTTTTCTCTTTGATTATCCATACCTATCAAACCAATAAAAATTAAAAAGTAAACACTTATCTTACAGCCGGCGTCACTTAACCGGCTTGCAACTAAATAAAGAAAAAATAGATCAACAAATATTTTGTTTACCTGATTTGGTTGATAATTAACTGTTCTAATATAAAATTGTTAATGGGAGGACCTTCAAAACAAACTTTTCCCACTAAATTCAGGCAATGCAATTTAACAAACTTATCTTTTTAACAAAATGGCGCTGCCAACAAGAATTAGTGAAACCGAAGCCTTTTTTAAAGCATAGACTATATTTTATAAATTATTTAAGAAATTCAATTTATTTAAGGCTTAATTTATATACTACTTAGATATTGATACGATCCCTTTAATGTAACGTAAATATAAACTTACTCATGTTAATTTCTTCTTTATATCTATATTCATGATGATGCTTGTACATTTTTGGTTTAGTACAACCCACAAATAAACTTATAAAAACATAAATCACAGACAGAAACTTCAATTCTGTGTTTATGGGTATATATGAGTTGAGAATATCTGCCTTCTTTTTTTCCGTCTAATTTAAAGACGAATGATAACTTTGCTTCGAAAATTTTTGATACCTCTTGTAAATTTTAAAGTTTCATTCTGTTCGCAACTGTTGGCTCTATGCAATTTTTTTAAAATTAACCTTTAATAAATCAGAAATATGATGAAAATATTGAAAACATTTTGATATTTTTGTTGTTAAACAAACAATATTTATAAAATATGTCATAGCTTCGTATTTTAAAAAAATATTTCATCTTACCTTTATTAAAATAACAGAATTAACGTACGAAAGATTTGCATCAATTTGGCAACATTAAATCGATGTAAAAGTTTAGAATCACATCACTATTCACTTAAACATTAAATATGGCGTCAGTCTTGCACGCACACATCAGAGGTGTGCTTAAAATATTCTTACACGATATATTATCTGTGATTGTATTGCTTTATGTATATTTTTCGCCTACGATAGCCATCACATAGCCATGCAGGCGAACTCTCCTATATTTTTATTTAATTAAATAGTTTACAAACATACTTAATATGGAACAGACTAAGGCTAATTCGCCTAGACTTTTTGTGTGCACCGTTATAGAAAACAAGGATGAAATTGAAGAGGTACTGTGTACATTTTCGCAGTTTCCAACAAAGAATCGTTTAGTCAGCCATGTAAAATCATATTTTTCTTATTGTGACGGTGGCGGCGCTGTTGTATCATGGCGCGAAATTTTAATTTACTGACTCCTGAGATACTTTTTTGCTTCTTAAGTTCGTCAATTCTTATTTTTATTAATTTTATACTTTATCTTTTTCAGAGATACGAAAGAGCTTACAACTTTTTTCAATCTCTCGTAGCGGATTGTAGTGAAAAGGAAGCTCACGATGCTTTAAATAATGCCGTATGTAAAAATCATGAAGACGTGTCACTTGGAATGCTTATGTCCATTCTTACAGAGCCCCACAATGCCATAAAATGTTATAGAGACCTTACACTCATCACGAGAGATGGACTGGCATGCGTACTTAACAATTTATCCAATTTGATTCTCGAAAGGTATTTAAAATTTCAAGACACAACTCGTAACCAACTGTTATGGCTTGTTAAAGAAATGATAAGAAATGCAGTAACTGGAGTGGACAGTGTTTGCTGGAATTTAATGCGTTATGCATCGGGAGGTGATATCACACAAAAAAATATTTTCTTAGTAGAATCTCTTTTAGACATTTATATAGATAATAGGATATGGCTGGATAAATACCCTGTCCTAGTATGTATGGTAGTTTACACATACTTAAGATTAATAGAAGATCATAACATACCACAGCTGATGGCACTAAGACAGAAAGAAGTAAATTTTGTTATTGCTTTAATAAGGGAACATTTCAATGAGGTCTTGCCACTTGGAAGAGACTTAGTGAGGCTGTTGCAGAATGTTGCCCGTATTCCAGAATTTAACCAATTGTGGCAGGATATCTTAATTAATCCCAAAACTTTATCACCTACTTTTAATAATGTTATGCAACTTCTTCAAACCAGAACATCAAGAAGGTATCTACAATCTAGATTAACACCAGATATGGAAAGAAAATTAGTTTTTCTGACATCCCAAGTAAGGTTTGGACATCACAAAAAGTACCAAGAGTGGTTTCAAAGGCAATATCTTGCTACACCTGAATCCCAGTCACTTAGAAGTGATATGATTCGTTTTATTGTAGGCGTAATACATCCCACAAATGAATTGCTTTGTTCAGATATAATTCCTAGATGGGCTGTTATAGGATGGCTGCTGACAACTTGTACATCAATTGTAGCAGCCTCAAATGCAAAACTGGCACTATTTTATGACTGGCTTTTTTATGACCCTGAGAAAGATAATATTATGAATATAGAACCTGCCATTCTTGTGATGCATCACTCAATGAGATCTCATCCTGCTGTGACAGCAACATTATTGGACTTTCTCTGTCGTATTATTCCTAACTTTTATCCACCATTTGCTGATAAAGTCAAGCAAGGTATTTTTAATTCCTTACAGCAAATTATTGAAAAAAGGGTCCTCCCCAATTTGCAACCCTTATTTGATTCCCCAAAATTGGACAGAGAATTAAGGACGACTGTCAGGGAAACTTTTAAAGAGTTTTGTAGTAATGGTAATGGTGAAGGTGCATCTGGCATTCGTGAAGAAGGGAATGATGATTTACCAAGAGGAGGCCCTGATGAGCCAGCATTTTCTGATGATGAAGATGATGCCCCTCTAAACATTGCTGAGGACACAGATGATGATGATTTACCATTATCAGAAGTACGAGCTAGAGAAAGACCAGAATTAGCAGCAGCCTTACCACTAATACTGCGCCCATTTGCTGAAACATTATTAGATGAGAGAACATTATCAGCAGCAACTGCCTTATTGGATGCTTGTGGTAGCCCAATGCCAACTCCTATGGCTCTAGCAGATTTATTTGCTGCAATTTTACAAGAAGCACCACCATTAAAAATGACTCGTGACCCATCACCAGCAGAAATAGAAACCATATTAGATTCTCCCATGTTTTCTATGTTCAACTACATTGTTCCCGGCAATTGTACTGAAGGAAGACGCAAGTTGGTATTCGAGACATTAAAAGAGATCTATTCTCAAATGTCTGTTCAAAGTTTAGGTTATTGTCTACTATTTTATTTAAAAGCAAGTTATGAAAGAGAAAAGCGTGCTGAAAAAGACCCAGCCAAAAAGAGGAACGTTAAATTTAAAGCTGATGTATATAAAGAGTACTGTAGTTTTTTAGAGTTAAAACTAGCAGAAAGTTTAGCGGATGATTTTGAAAAGTGCCAGGAATGTGATGCGAATGTACTTGTATGGTTAATACCAGATGTATATAGAGAGTATAAGGATCAAGCACAGAATCACATCAGATTGTTACATATAATAGTTTCTACATTAGACGCTGGTCAGTTACAGCGTCTTGTTTGCCTGACATTGCAAGGTAACTTGATGATGTTCAAATCAGATGATATTACAACAATGTTGTCAACTAGCCTGAGCTGGGAGACCTTTGAACAATATTGCTTATGGCAACTCTTGACAGCGCATGAAATATCTGTAGAAGATGTACTGCCAATAATTCCTAAATTATCCTATAAGGATCATGCAGAAGCCTTAACATCTGTGCTTTTAATGTTAAAACAAGAGCGCCCCACTGCTGATGTGGTAAGACAGATGTTTTGTAGGCCAGTTGAAGTAGAAGATACATTTGTAGTTTCCACTGTGATGTATTGGTGTCAGGACTATGAGGACAAAGTTGCCGACCTACTTGCAGTACTCTTAAGCACAAGGTACCCGGGCACTAGTCCAAACAAAAGAAAACGTCCTGGAAAACATAACATTCCACCCAACGCACCACCTTCTGCAGAGCTAGTGAGTGTTTTTTTAATTTATTTTAATTTTATAACCATATCATTGATCCCCATATTATTATGGTGGATGTCATTGAACAGCTTTTAGAGACCTGAAGTTCTTAATTCAATTACTTAAATTTTACCTTACTTATGACTCAATTAAACATTAAATTATAGATAGACAACCATTAAAATATAGATAAATTATAAACATATATAAACTAAATCATTAATGTTATACACACACACATATATATTTATTTATTTATTTATGTTACCATAGATAATTAAATAATTTTGATGAAAAAAAATACATTTGAAATAGCTTAATACTATACCTTTTAATATATTTACATTTAATTTCGAATGCAAATAGCTGACAGGACACTTCACAAATAACACTACTTACTCTATTAAAGATCGGTTTGTTAGATATTACACATTGTAACCTACAAAAACTAATTTTAAAAGAGTAAGTAACTACAGAGTTTATTGTCACAAAGTTGAAGTATGTATGGGTTAAGAGTGAATGAATTACTCATCAAATGTATGCTCTACACTGATGATCAAGTAATACTTGCATCATCTGCTAATGAGCTACATGAGATGGTAAATATTATGAATGAAGCTTTGAAAAGTAAAGGATTGAAAGTGAATGTGAAGAAAACGAAAGTTATGCTTTTTGAAAGAGATGAATCTATGATAAATGGCAATATTTTGATAGACAGAGAACTTGTGGAGGAGGTGAATGAATTTGTATACTTAGGATCTAAATTTACAAAAGATGGAACATGTGAAAGTGATATTGAAAGGAGAGTGAATGCAGGGAATATGGTAAATGGTGCTGTGCGCGCCTTTATGAATAGCTTGATGGTGCCTCAAAGGGCCAGACTGGCTGTGCATGCAGGAGTGTTGGTACCAACACTTATGTATGTTAGTGAAACTTGGGTATGGCAAAAGAATTAGAAAAGTAAAATAAATGTGGTAGAGAGGAGAGCATTGAGATGTTTGAGTGGATTGAAACTGAGTCACAAAGTAGGAAATAGTGAGATAAGAGAATGTTGTGGTATAAAGGGTAAATTGAGAAAGGTATCCTTAGATGGTTTGGGCATGTAGAGAGAATGAATGAAAGTAGACTGACTAAAAGTTTTTATGAGTCAAGAGTAAATGGGAAAGTTGGAAGGGGAAGACCTAGGCGAACGTTCCTAGACCAAATCCATTAAACATTTTAAATAAGAGCCAGGTCAAGAGTACTCTAAATCGACGAATTTGTATGAAATGTTTAATGAGAATGAAAGAAGCGAAGGTATCACCTTCTCTGCAAGTGATCTCTGCCTAGCCCTATGGGAATGAAGCGTGAGGCTATTTATGTATGTTATTAAAAACTGTTTCAATACATGTCAAATACTTTTTATATTATTAAAATCTGTCATTCTATTCAAAAGATATTATGATCTTAAAAATGACAATCTAAAGAAAATAATGTTCCATATAATTTAATGTAGTCTTATAGAGATGGCCATATTCAATTTTCTCGCAGTGTACCTTTTTACTCAATGTCATACTCACATATAGATGGAAAAGACTTTATGCTTTCCAGAATAACTGTTTTTATTCTTTAGCACAGTTCTTCTGGAATATAATAAATTACTGTAAATTAAATACAAAGTTTATTTCTCTTAAATTACATTTTAAAATAATATGATACTGTTGTAAAATAAGTTACTGTTATTGCTATTTTAATAATTGGTTTTAATGTACCTTCATACAATCTGTTAAGGTTCGATTTAATTAACAACAATCTGTATCAAATCATTAATCTTGCCATTTTTAGTGATGACTATCTATATTATGTATATACATGTAGTGTTTTAATAATGCTTTATTTGTATATCCTTTTACTTACCTTGTTTGATTAGAATTTTCTCAAAATATAGCCATCATCTGTTCATGAAAATAACATTGTTAACGTTATATATTTTCCTTGCAGGTTTTAGGACATTTAGAACAAATAAGAGTATGTTGTGTTGAACAAGATGATATGTCAATTTTTAATATGGTGTGTTTGCAGAAAGCCCTACAACAATCACAATCGAATAGTAGTGATACCCTAAAGGTAAGATACTTTACTATAACTAATGATAATGAGTTAGCGTACCATGTGAAAGACAAATGTGATATAGTGCTATTTGCTGATGACACGTCCTTGATATTCAAGATTGATAGAAATAAGGAAAATTTCGACGATGTAAATAGTACCCTGTCTGTCACATGTCTCACATTGGTTTTCAGAAAATAATTTAATATTAAACTCGGCAAATATTATTTATGTTGGATTCACTTTGCCAAATGCAAAAGAAATTTGTACCAATGTTCGAATTAATGATAGTCCTGTAGAGAAAGTTAAATCTTCAGTATTCTTAGGTATAACATTAGATTCTGGGCTTCAGTGGGGCGCCCGTAATAAGACTCTGGCCAGTAAACTTAGTTCCGCTACATTTGCTTTTAGAAAAGTTAGACAATACACTGATGTTGAATGGCCAAAATGGTGTATTTCGCTTATTTTCATAGCATTATGTCCTATGGCATACTGTTATGCGGTAAGGCGGTGGTCATTGAAACTATATTTATTTTACAAAAAAAGAGCAATACGGGCCATATATCAATTAGGATCTCGTGCTTCTCTAAGAGATAAGTTTAAAGAAACGGCAATTCTCACAGTACCGTCGCAATATATATTTAATATTATCTTATATATCCGTGATAATATATATTCATACAGTAAGAAAAGTGGAATACACCATTTTAATACAAGAAATAAAAACAAACTTAATTCCATATTTTAGAATGAAGAAGGTTCAGAAATCATTTGTCGGGTTGAGCATACGCATTTTTAATAAGATACCTCAATCAGTTTTAGAGTTTCCTTCACGTGATTTTAAGGAATGCGTGAAAAACATCCTTTTACAAAAGGCATATTATAATGTTGAAGATTAATTATAATAGAAATGTTTGGACTGGATTCTAGTTGCTCACAGAAGCATTATATTACACATTGTAGCATGCAAAACTATCTTTAAAAGAGTAACCGTTGAGTTTCTTGCCGGTTTCTTCTCAGCGGATTCAACTTTCCGAACCGGTGGTAGATTTGTTAGAAACGGACAGACTACTGACCATTCAAAAGTTAGAATAAAGAATATTTTGATTTTGATTTTACTACTTTTGGTAATACAAAATGAATTTGTATTATTTGATAATTATGTGTAAAACTGAAATTTCCAGTACTCGATGAATTAAAATTACGATTAAACATGTATGTTTTAACATCATGAATCTGCTATTAAACTAAATAATAATCTTTATTATATTCAAGTGTACGTTTAGACTGGACACCATCTAATCTGTTTATGTATTTATATTTAGCCTTAGCTCTGAGGTTGCCTCGTAGAAATCGCTAGTGATCGATAAGGCCGCTTACCTATACCTCTTGTACAATTTTTCTTCTGTGATTATTATTATTCCAGTTCTACACTTACGACCGTTTACGCAAAAATCTATATTTATCTATCTATAGGTATATCTCCTTTTGCCGAGTATTCTATTTATTATTTGTAAAACAATTTGCCTAAATTAATGAAAATGCTACCCATAAAACATTCCCCGTAAACGACGTAGCGGGTGCAGCTAGTATTATATATAAGGTATTTTATAATAATTATTTATATACAAAAATATCAATTAATACATAGACATACATAAACAATTACAATTAATTATAATTATTGTGTATATTCTGTGGTGTACAATAAAGTGTATTCTCTGTCTCTCTCTGAAACACTCTAAAATCTTTCCAGCCGTTTCAGAGATTTAATCTCTCTGATAGAGAGATCGAACAGATAATGTTATTATTAAATAAATTGTCTTTATGACATACAGTCGAATTTAGATAAGAGAGCTCAAAGGACCGCCATATCTTTCTTGCTTGGAGAGTTTGCTCTCTAACCCGAATTTCTATCACTATACTACGTATACGTTAAATAGAGGATAAAATGTATATATGTTATCTCTCATATATACATGCATGTATATATGAGAGATAACCAGGCATTTATTGACTCATCACGACATCTCTGGAACCATAAAGCGTAGAGACTGGAAATATGGCAGGAATATTACTTTTGCCGAGTCGAGGTCAGCTAAGAACGAGATGCGAAATTCCACCCGCAAGGGGAGTTGCGGGGGTGTGAACTATTGACTCATCGCGTTATCTCTGGAATCATTACCTAGTATATGTATATATTATATGACATACAATAAAAAATCCGTATATAATTTATGCTTATATCTTCTCAAGTGCATTTAAAATGTGTTTCATTATATATATTATGTATAGCAACCGAAGTGTGTGAACATGCTCAACTGTTGGTATAGAGGTATTGATAAGTAGCAGTCTGGTTCACACACAGATATTTGAGGTTTCACGAATCTCTCTTTTCGTGGTTTCTATTTTAAAAGGTTTTTGAGGATAAAACTGATGGAACCAGGCAAACACCTTATCTTAATATTAGTTTGCCTAAGGAAGTCATTTTGACTGCTTTTCAATTCCAATCAGAAAAAGAATTATGTAAATATTTACACAGCTTAGAATTTCTGTGACTTTTTATACAACGTATAAATGCGTTTATTAATCATTGTAGTTGCCTTCCCTCTGAACTTAAATCTATTCTTAATAATTATTCTAATCTTTACGTCAAGCACGCTTACGCACCTGAATTCCTTTGAACACGCGATAACATATTTCAAGAGGAAGAGGATCACTGATTGTTATTATTTTTTATTGCTGACAAGTTAGCGCTTGATTGCTATCACATAAATACGACAAATGGTGACACAGTCTAAGATGGAAGCGCGCTAATTTGGTAAGAGGCAATTTACCTCTTATGGCACTGCCTAAGTCTTCCACCGGTCTAGACACACAAATTTGAAACATAAATTCCTAAATTCGAACTTCGGAAACTGGGGTTATGCAAGCAAAGTGGATACTCACACTACTGTGCCAAATTCCTATCATGAACACGGTAGTAGGCTTACTTACTATAATCGATAAGCTTTGATAGACTGAGAAGACAGCCATCTGTGCACATTTTAACATTGGACCAGCCTGCTTTATGCAGAGATAGTCGGTCTAATACATGGTTCAGTTGATTTCTTTTGAGCCCTAAATTCATGAAATGTCGAATATAATAGAGTTATTGAAAAAGCTACGGAACATGAAGAGTGTTCCGATATAGAATCAGATGCATCACATTGGGAAATATCACCTGAGGATGAATCAGATTATATTCAAATTGAGACGTCTAATACATAAATAGTGTATTTTTTTCTAAGTGAAGTAAGTTTTTGAGTTGTTAATAACTTGTTGTATGACTGTAAATATTATAAGAGCTATTAGAGATTAATTTGAAACAAATTTCTTTACACATTAGTCATGATTTCACAATTCAGTCCTTTTGACTGCTTTTCGGCAATTCAGGTATATACTGAGTCCGACTGTCATTTTTATACAGGTTAGGGTTACCTTCACAGTATCTCTTAAAATCGCGTTTCTCTTTCTCTGTACCGACTTTAGACTTCACTCCTATCTTACACTAAAAATAATTCTGTTTCTAGTGTTCCGCCTATTTTCCTCTTGTCGACATAACGCATTGCTATGAATCCATTATTTATCGGGGTAAAAATATCCCGTGTGTTAATCATAAACCCGACATTAGACTGATTTTGTTGTGAGTTCTTCCAAGAACAGGACGCGAAAGAACCCTTGTAATTTTTGATTCTACGTTTTTCAATCGTTCATTTTAAAAAATCTATTTGCCTCTTGTTGTTATTGAGGCATTATTTATGAGGGTAAAATATATCCCATTTGTTGATCATAAAACCGACCTGAGTTTATGATGGATTTGTCTCAGAACTGTGCGTGAAGGAGTCCTCCTAACTTTTGATCCATAGTTATTCTCTAATATCATCATCGACGGTACATTGTAAATATGTGATTAAATTTATATTTGATACTTAAAATGTTCTGTAAATGCTTATTTGAATTGAAATTATCTATATATATTTCACTCAATTATTTTCCGCCTTTTTGCGTAACTAATTACATCCAAACTTATAATTTTTCACATATATAATAATGTATTTCTATTATAAGAATATCATACAAATATTTTTCTTAACACTTTCAAGCATGAAGGCTTAGTTGTTAAAACCGTCAATTATCCCTTTTTATAAAATCGTGTCAAAATATCTTTACATAATTAATATTTACTGAATAAATCGTCGCCTCTCTGTGCCCTGATAGAGACTAACTGTAAAAACACGTCGATAAATAGTTGTAATAACGCCAACTTTGTTTGTACTACAAAATATTCATGTCGAAAATTGCAAAATATGACATTTTAGGTTGTTTGTTAAAAATTCCTTAGTAGAACATTGTTGTGTGATTTGTTTCGTTTGTAGTTTTATTTTGGCAAGTTTTTCCAAAAAATATTTACTTAACAAATACAATTTCAGAAATAATGCGCAAAATTTTAAAATATATAATTTTTACAATTCCCATTTTACTAATGCATCTACCATTTTGGAGATTGCTATTAATATGCCCCTCACCAGCGTCCTACCGTCTTAGAATTTATTATCACAAAACAATAGTGAAATCACACACATAAGAATTTATTACCAAGCATAAATACTGTATTATGGCCACAGTAAAACATTACGCAATATACAGACTAATCTTAATATAACGAATTACTCAATTTAACGAATTTTCGAAATCCCTTACGGCCCGTAAAAACGAATGCAACATATACCTTTTACTTATAGAAATCAAAAATCTTTTTGTAACCATATTTAATAATTGCAGACTCTGTTATTACCCTGTAGTTACCGATTTATTTCAATCTATAATCTTTACGTAGAGTATCGTATAAATTATACCCACTTAATTCTAGAATTTTTCTAAAAAAACATATATTTACTTTTTAAAAAGAATCTTAATCCACCTATTCTCAAGTCAGTCTGAGATGGATAAGATAAGATAGATTTAACTCTTATTATTTCTACACATCATCGCACCAGAACATAAATCTCCCTGCTTGGCGGTACGTCTTTGCTGTAAGTAAAATAAGTAGCAGCCCATTAACGTCCCACTGCTGGGCACAGGCCTCCTCACTTATACGGGAGAGGGTTTTTAGAGCATAGACCCACCGCGCTGCTCCACTGCGGATTGGCAGGCATAGTACACAAGTGCACTCTCTATTCCTTCACTCTCGTAGTCTGGCGTGACGGCAATCCGACACGACCGGAGTGAGATCAGGACCGACGGCTTAACGTGCTCTCCGAGGCACGGGGGTGGATCATACCGCCAACTTCCCAACTTCGGGCAAATATTGAGAAAATCTTAATAGAAAACTCAATATCTATTTCTAATTGGCCCGACCCGGGACTTGAACCCAGGACCTCATGTTTGTAGTCGAACATGCTAACCACTAGACCAATGGGGCAGTTATGTCTTTGCTGTTAAGTAGCAGCCCATTAACGTCCCACTGCTGGGCACAGGCCTCCTCACTCATATGAGAGAGGGTTTTTTGCTGGTAGGGTTGTAAATAGGCGTAAATTTAAATTCACCCAAGCGGTGAAGGAACCCGGGACTTTTGCTAGCAAAGCGAGTACTCGCACCAATGCGGAAACGAAGCCGTCTAATTCACATATATTCCTCTTTATAACATTAATACGTATATATCTCCTAAAACGAATACACTAAATCAATCTACAACAATCATTACCATAGTGTCCACCTTTATTTTTTGCCATAGACTATTTATTTATTTTTGTTACCAATTAAAAATCATTAGTCAGCGATGGTACCTGGCATGCAAAACCTGTAATGAATTTTTCGCTATTTTCAGAGACAATATAGCGAGTTATTTTTATTGGCTTGGGAGGACGAACTGCCCATATCAAGACGAGCAAGAAAGTTAGCGTCTAATTCATTGCCAATGAATCCAAACTTGCATTCATCTAATGAAGATAGTGAGGTAATTATCTTTCATATTAAATTATTAGATTACAATCACTTCCAAAGACACTATAGCCCAGGCTTAGCTAGTCTTGGTCCTAATTGTATGTGCTATTAACTTATGTAACCTATTATGATTTAAAAAAGGGTTGGTTTATATCAGGGGTATAGGCATAATATGTACCCTCGCACAAAAACACACATCTTTTCATACACACACACGCAAGCACATATAAAACTGAATTGCTCCTCTGTTTAATCTCTTCGGTCTCATGTATAAAAAAAATACGAATGATCCAAATGGGGATACCAGAAGACCCCAGTTCATTTGTATGGAAATCTGATACAAAGACGTCCGCGTTTGTTTAAGTGAAAAGAATAACGCGCATTAAATACTATATTTTTTTTCCAAAAAGTTTATTGCGCTTTCGTAGATTTAGAAAAGGCCTATGATCGAGTGGTGAGGAATGAGCTGTGGTCAACGTTATCTACGTATGGGGTGAGTGGTTGTCTGATTTAAGCATTGAAGTCTCTCTATGAGGGTTCTAGTGCTTGTGTCAGAATAAGCGGAGCGTACACGGAGTGGTTTCCTGTCGAAAGAGGTGTTCGACAGGGATGTGTTGCGTCACCATGGCTGTTCAACCTATTCATGGATAAATGTTTGACAGATTTAAAAGAAAGTATGTATGGGTTAAGAATGAATGAATTACTCATCAAATGTTTACTCTACGCTGATGATCAAGTAATACTTGCGTCATCCGCTAATGAGCTACAGGAGATGCTAAATATTATGAATGAAGCTTTGAAAGGGAAAGGAATGAAAGTGAATGTAAACAAAACGAAAGTTATGCTTTTTGAACGAGATGAATCTATGATGAATGGCAATATTTTGATAGATGGGGAACAAGTGGAAGAGGTGAAAGAATTTGTATACTTGGGATCTAAATTTACAAAAGATGGAACATGTGAAAGTGATATCGAAAGGAGAGTGAATGCAGGGAATATGGTAAATGGTGCTCTGCATGCTTTTATGAATAGCCAGATGGTGTCTCAAAGGGCTAGACTGGCAGTGCATGCTGGAGTGTTGGTGCCAACACTTATGTATGGTAGTGAAAGTTGGGTATGGCAGAAGAATCACAAAAGTAAAATAAATGCGGTAGAGATGAGAGCGTTGAGAAGCATGAGTGGATTAAAACTGAGTGACAGAGTAAGAAATAGTGTGATAAGAGAACGTTGTGGTATAAAAGAAGACGTAGTGACTAAAATTGAGAAAGGTATGCTTAGATGGTTTGGGCATGTAGAGAGAATGAATGAAAGGAGACTGACAAAAAGGATTTATGAGTCAAGAGTGAATGCGAAAGTTGGAAGGGGAAGACCGAGGCGAACGTTCCTGGACCAAATCCAGGACATTTTAAATAACGGCCAGGTCAAGAGTACTCTAAACCGACGAACTTGTATGAAAGATTTAATGAGATTGAAAGAAGCGAAGGAGATATGCAAGGATCGTGGCAAGTGGAAGGATGTTGTCTCTGCCTACCCCTATGGGAATGAGGCGTGATGCTATGTATGTATGTATGTATGTATAAAATTTTTATTCCTTCTGAACGGAAGTTTCACTGGCCGATAGTTATATTGAAATGAAATGAATGAAATGAAATGAAATATTTATTTATTACATACAATTTATACATTTTTTCTGTGACATCCTGGCCCCCAAACTAGGAAAACCTGTATTTTAGGTGCCAGTGCCTACCCAAACAATGTCGTCGTCGTCGTCGTCGCTTCAACCGATGGACGTCCACTGCTGGACATAGGTCTCACGTAATGATGTCCACAAGGCCCGATCTTGCGCCGCCTGGCTCCAGCGGCTACCGGCGACCCTCTTTATGTCGTCGGTCCACCTTGTGGGGGGTCTCCCTACACTGCGCCGCCCGGTGCGGGATCGCCACTCCAGCACCTTCGGGCCCCAACGTCCATCCGTCCGTCGGACTATGTGCCCCGCCCATTTGTAGGGCTATATCGGTGACTTTGGTTCTGCTACGGATCTCCTCATTTCTGATTTGATCCCATAGAGAAACTCCGAGCATATAGCCCTCTCCATCGCGCACTGAGGTTCTCTGAGCTTTCGAATGAGGCCCATAGTCAGCGACCACGTTTTGGAGCCGTAGGTCATCACTGGCAACACGCAATGTTCGAAGAGCTTCGTCTTCAAGCACTGAAGGATATATATTATTTTCATAACAAGGTAGAATAAAATGAGTAAACTTTATATAGTTATTTTTTATATCTTATAATGTAGATACAACATAGTAGGCTTTCATGTATGTATACTCAGCTAACCGTTATAACTTTTATTTCAGGAAGAGGAAATCGTAAAGCCGAAACAAGCAAAACGTCGAAAGAAAGCTATATCGGATAGCGATTGACATATCTCATCGAATGAAAATGGTAATTTTAAACACCAAAGTGCAACTCAACAATACAATAAATATAAATACGTCTAATTCATACTATTAAACGATTATTTGTTACCTATATTTTTCGCAATTCAAAGAATTCGCGCCCCTTTAAATAATTCATTGTCATTATTGCGATTGTATTATTTGTAAACTAATCCATTGTAATATTACTATGTAATATTATTATTTCATACATTTTGGGATTGTAATTTTACAACAATTATTTTTAAGTTATAAAAAACCAATTTACATATGTATATCGACGGCTCCTGTGTATAAAAAGTAAAGTACAAAATCCAAATTTTGTAACACAGTGTTTCAAAGAAAATATTGTCTACTGTAACGCCCTTTGTAATAATGACATGTTTTTTTAAGCATCGTGTGTATTAGTAACTTACATATAAGATTTCTTAAAACTGCTGATCTTGATCAGAGGCCCCAACCAGCGACCCTTAAGCTACTTCATTGCGTTCCAAATGTATAGAAATGAAAGTAACAATAAATATGGTTAAACTGTTTTACCTAAAATAAAATAGTATTTATTAGATGAAATGTGACCAGCACCTATATCCTTATAATATTTGTGGCTCGCATCAATATCCTTACAACATTTGTGGTCCACACCAATATCCTTATAATATTTGTGGCATCAGACATTATCTTTATAAGATTTGTGGCTTGCACCAATATCATTGCAACACTTGTGGCTCCCTACAATATCCTTATAATATTTGTGGCTTCTGACAATATCCTTATATTTGTGGCTCGCACCAATATCATTATAACATTTGTGGTCCACACCAATATTATTATAACATTTGTGGCTCCCGACAATATCCTTATAACATTTGTGGCCCGTACCAAAATCCTTAAAATATTTGTGGTCCTTTGCGAATTTGTAATCTAAATTGTTAATCGGTGTGATATAATCATCAAAATTATAAAAACATCAAAATGTCTACAATGAATATTGACTTCTTATACATAGTTGCCATCGATACATTCAGATATCTGTGTCCGCGAGAGTAAGTATCATAACTTTGCATATATTTCAATTGTATATAATTATCGTTCTTGTACAAACACCGTATAACAGTGCTACCCAAGATATCACAGTACTCAGAAGATTTAGAAAATATTCGTATTGTATTTAATTGGATAATAATTAATCCTGTATTATATAAAATAGCTGGGTAAATAACACATTTTTTGTAATATATAAAAGATTAAAATTGTAACTGTGGGTTATGCATAGCCTTTACAGATAAATATATATCATTGACGACTTTTTTTTATCTAATAAGGTTTAGTCACCGTTAGCGATTTAAGCGCACAAAAATATGTTCATTATGACATCACATTACAAATCTTTGAAATTCTCGGCAGTTCTGAACTATAATAAGTATGTATTATACATATAAAGATATATAATATATTCATGTGGTTATGTTTGTTGGTTTCGGATAGTTTAAAGTAATGGATTAACATGTAGAAAGTGCAAGTACCCCTATTGTTTTGACGTAAATTAAATAAATATACAAATAGAAGTTATGTTTACCAAAAAATTCTTATACGTGCGTGTTCTACTTCTACGTGACAATGGCGAAGTAAATTGTGCTAGTCTAGCACAGGAAAAAGCCATAACTCCAAACAATAATAATACATATAAAGCTTCCTCTTGAACCACTATGTTGCTGAAAACTACATTGAAATCCGTAGCGATCTAAGCGAAAAGACAGCGGAAGCTATTTCATTTTCTAATATGTAAATTAAGAAACTTATTCTCGGGAACACGAACTTTGTATTAAATACAAAATGTATAAAAACCTCAACAGTCCTGTTACATCACCGAACTGAAGTGCACAATTATCAACAACTTTGGTGATGAACAAATTTATTTTAGGTTATTTTTTAAATATTTTTGGCGTCGATTTAACCGCGATAAGTTATCGTTTCAATGGAAAAAAGTGTACTGCCAAGACTATATGACTACTATATAAGTTATGTCTATAAATATGACTACAACTTGCCTCTGTAAAGTGATCGCTTGGCATCAGTTGAAACCGCGGCGAAACGCATAAACCGTCAAAAGAGATGTTTTAAATGTAAATTTTCTTTTTAGCTATTATTATATAAATACCATATTGTTATTTTTTTTTATCCATACATACTATGTTGGAATTATTTTAATTGTAAGGTATGAGACCAAGAATTATATTCAAAAAAGATATATTGTATTGATGCAATTTTCGAAATACATTTACACTAGGATCAATAAAAGTATTTCCCCTAACTGTTTACTTTTGATTTTAAATCTCCTAAACGGGGCCGGATTAAGAAGTGTCGGGGCCACCCTTGGCCATTTTCGAAATAAAATTAGCTTATTTTGTTAGTTCAGATTTAAATTAGAATCGATTAACACTGGCTGCTCGCAGGAAAAACCATGACTCATTTATATTACTTTCTTATCTGCTTGAGTCGAGCATTCAAGCGATAGAAAAGCGTGATCGGCCTGAGAGTTGAACTCAATTCATAAAAGTATGCCATTTTTCATCACTATTTTCATGACGTTATCATGTAAAAATATCGTTCGTAAACCGATTTATATGAATGCACAAAGATCAGGAAAATACCCTTAAAGCTTGCAAAATTCACCGAGCGAACAAGAAATTTTTCAATCAAGCCATATAACTCATAAAAATCAAGAGAGTAAATAAAGTTTATATTCTCTCTGAATGTATATGATTGCTTATTTAACGTCAAGAAATCCTCAATTTAGAACAGTGCTATCAGTGTATGCGTTGAGATTCACTATCATGGACCCCACTTTCATTTCATGGACCCCCAATTTCTTTTCGCTGATGTAGACCCCTTGCAGGTTGTCATAGACCCCTAGTGGTCGATATAGACCACTTTGGGAATCACCGATTTAAACAGTGCTGTCTTATATGAGCAACAGGTTTTTTAAGGGTACCTATAGTCAGACAAATTTGTTACTTCAGATTCAATAAAAAACAAAAAAGAACCGCCTTCACAACAAAGTTACAAATATATTAATATGCTCTAAAAAGTAAAAAAAAATATTTCGTGTGTAGGTAGGTACCTATTAGTTATATATGTATGTACATATATAACTATAGGTTGTAAGAAGTGCCAAGGGGAACCGCGGGACGCACCTACTTTGGCTGACGCCGACAACGAATATTAGAATACGAAGAACTCTAAAAAAGAATACAGGATTATTTCTTACTTTTTAGGGCGTATTAATATATTTCTAAGAGTTTGTTTTGAATTTTTTATTTATCTGAAAGGTTAATGCGTGACAGACTTCGCTTGACAATAAGTTATAAAACAGTCTTAGGTAACCAGGTGAAAGGCAATTTGCCTCCTAATGGTTGCTACAACGCACTGAAACACAGTATTGAAGTGAAACTTCTTTAAATGCATGAGGGTACAAATTTTACGGATGAAACGTGATTAGCGTCACGAAGATATGCAGCGTTTTTTATGCTAATTCGTTTGAAGGTTAGGTAGTTTTAATATTTACAAATAACATGTGGTATTTTAATTTGAGCTGAGGTGCAGAGAAGACTGGAAAGCGTAGGGTTGAAAATCAATAGGACCAAAAGAGTACATTCTTTTTTGCGCTTTCGGAGATCCATCCAGTTATTCTTCGATTGTCTTAGATGGTGTATTCCTTCGAGTCTGCTTCGATTTCCGTTACCTCGGCTCTGTCTACCAAAACGACGACGTCATTGACCGGGACGTTACTAGCAGGATAAATGCAGATTAGATGAAATGGAGGCAGGTCTCGGGAACAATTTGTGATGCCAGCATGCCACTCAAACTAAAGGGGTAAACTTATAAGACGATCGTAAGACCTGTCATCCGATATGGATCAAAGTGCTGGGCCACCAGAGGGAAGAATGAAAGGCAATTCCACGTAGAGGAGATGCGAATGATGAGATGAATGTGTGAAGTGACAAAATTAGATAAGATTAGGAATGAGTATATTACTGTGAAAGTAGCACCAGTGACCGAGAAGTTAAGGAGTGGAAGGCTATCCTGATATGGACATGTCATGAGAAGAGAGGAGAGCCATGTATGCAAGGGGTCCCTTAATATTATGGTAAGCAGCAGGGCCGGAACATGGCGACCGAAAAAAGTGTGAATGAACTGTGTGAAAGAGCATATGTGTGTAAGGGTTGTGAATGTAGAAATGACAGCGGATAGAGTGAAGTGGCGAAAGGAAACATGGTGTGCCGACCCCACCTAGTGGGCTAAGGGCAAGAAAATGATGATGATGTGGCATCTTAATTTGCCAATCGACATTTACTATTGTAATATACTATTTTATATAAAATAAAAATATTATATTAAATCTTTTATAAATTTCAAATTAAAAAAAATTAATTAATAATTTCTGATATTGAAAAAAACACGTGGCATATTCATTCGAGAGTTTCAATAAATTTTCGACACTTAATATTTTAATGACAAATAAATTCAATAATCTCTTAACATATTTTCCTTTTTTCCTCCCTCTTAATCTAGGAAATCTAAAGTTTTAAATTTCTATTAATGTAAACAAAACCTAAAAAGTACTTTGGCAAAGAAGTTTCACTTTTGAAATGTGTACTTAGTATGCACACACCTATTTTTTTTATATTTATGCATAATTAACAGCGTTCAGCATAATTACGATAACATAACTGTTACTAATAGATAGGGAAGTGAAAATAATTTGTAGAATAAGAAAATCGTACCCTTTTTTAAAAACCACGTGACTCATGCCTTATAAGAATATTGTGTTACGCGTCCTTGGATCCAGCTTAAGCAGCGGAGTGCGAGAGCTATTATATTATATTGACGGACAAGTGGGCAGACGGTATGCAGAGCGCCAAAGAGGATTTATGCTTAGTTCAATGGTCGGCGCTTTGGTACTGGCAGCTGGCAGGCAAGGCTGGAATTTTGTTCCGTATTGAAAATTAGAAGAAAGTGATTTACGTTTGAATTACGACTTCGTATGGAAGATTGAATGGCTGTAAAACTGTTACTAACGAAGGAAAATCTGATAAAGAAATGCTTTTACAATTGATTTAAATGAAAAATGTTTATTTTACTAAGAACCGATCGAAAGTTCAGAAGTTTAATTCAAAGAATGACAAGTCATATTTTGTGTTAAATTCATCATTTGACGGCCTCGCTGGCGCAGTGGTGCGAGTATTCGCTTTGTTAGCGGAGGTCCCGGGTTCGATCCCCGGTAAGACGAATTTAGTAAATTGTATTTTCTAATTTGTCTGAGTCTGGACTGGCGGGAGGCTTCGGCCGTGGCTAGTTACCACCCTACCAGCAAAAATGTACCGCCAAACAAAGAGATTTGTGTTCCGGTACGATGCTGTGTAGACACCATAAGGGGTATATCGCCTCTTAACAGATTAGCGCGCTTCTATCTCAGACTGTATCATCACTTACCATCAGGTGAGATCACAGTCAAGCGCTAATCTGTCAGCAATAAAAAAAGGTGAGGAAATCTGCACAACATTAATTATTTTAATCCCTTTGAAGTTATTTATTTTTTTATATATTTATGTTTTTTCAATACATTTAATGTGGATATATTTGCGTGGGCATACAATATTAATTTACACAGTTGTTAACACGTATGTAACATGCAGTAATTACGTAATTAAGAACATAGACTGATGCTGTGTGATTAATTTTCATCCTTGGAAAATAAAAACAACATATCCAGAATCCACTTTAATAAAGTTCATTATTATTTAAACATGTCTTTTAATCTAAACAGTCTTAAACACTAAGTACCATTTTATATATACAAATATCTAAATGGAATAAAATGTATATATATCAAATATTTCAAAATGCTGTTTTCATACATTGAATATCTTTACAAAAGTTCGTGCACTACAGTGAATTTCCAATAAAGTAGCGTTAACCGTTGTCCTTATTGTCCTAATATAATTTAAATATTATAAATGCTAGCGGATCTGCGGACCCTGTCCTCTCCATTGTGATCCTGATTTTTATAAATATACAATGTACATAAAGTAAAATTATACAAACGTCGTTTTGCAAAATAATTACTATTATCGCTATTGAAAAATAGAATAAATAGGGTGGGCGATAGAAAGGTGAAAATGTAGGGTTGTGTGTATTTTTTATTGTATCGGTCAAGCCGTTTCGGAGGAGTATGGGAACGAACATTGTGATACGAGAATATTATATATTAGCTTGAAAATAGGTGATACAAACTGACTACAGATTTAATTAGTAGAAGATAGTGGGCTCGAAATACACAAATTGAAATTATTCCTAAAACCCCATTGCGCCGCTCCTTACTAAGTCTAATATCAATATAAACCAGAGGTCGACAGCCTTTTCTTATTGGCCACAAATGTCATAAAGAATATTAGTGCGGCCCTCAAATGTTATGACATTATTTTGGCGGCCACATGTATTAAAAAAAAATTAGGTATGCCTCAAATGTTATGAAAATATTTTGGCGGGCCACGAATGTTCTGAGAATATTTTGGCGTGCCACGAATGTTCTGTGAATATTTTGGCGTACCACAAATGTTATGAAAATATTTTGACAGGCCTCAAATATTATAAGTATATTTTGGCAGGTTAAAAATGTTATGAGAATATTTTATAATAGTAATAGTTTTTTAAATATAACTAATTCCTACATTTCTAACCATATTTATCGTTTCCCTCGTCTGTAGTAGTGTCGAACGGTATTAGCGCGGACCACATAGTAGTGGCTTTTCCGCTGGTTAACCACCCATGGTTTATAGGATGTAATAGCCACAATCTTTTTTTACAGTGGACAAGTTACCGATTGACTTCTTACCTGATAGTAAGATATGATACTGTCTAAGAAGCACCTAGCTACGGTGAGTCACCCACCACCTCAAGACTCAGATAAATTACACATAAGCGGAGAACTTAATTTAAACTAAAATTAAATTAATCAATAACCCATTGCCTTTCCCTTAAAAGACATGGATATTTGAAATAAGTCATCTTTATTACTTCCATTGCATAATTATGGTCTAAATATGAGTCAATATTCATAGAAATGGGCAGTCGGAATTTCCAGTTACTCTTACAAACTAATTGGTTACAGTACATAAAATTTTGAGTAATGTAATAATAAATTAAATTATGGTGTACAACAATAAACACTATAGTTTCCCCTGTTTATACCTTTGTCTGGCTTGTGCTTTACTGTACTTCGTCTTCTTTTCTGGTATAGTGGTTTCTGTATCAGTTTCTTCTTTATTAACTGGAAACAAAATAGGTCGCGACTTTTATTAACTTTATGTCATATTGGATGGGTTTGAAGTAAAACTTCCTATATGCACGCTTAACTTGAAGCTGGTGAATGCGTGACGAGAGCATTTTAAAATATATGTAGAAAATTAATATATGTATATGTTATACATATATGTTTTATTTCAATCTAAAACGCCCTTGTTTTTTTTTTGAAGTGAAACTTCTTTAGGAACATGAGGGTAATTTTCACGGATGAAACGCATGATCAGCGTCACGAAGATGTGTAGCGTTTCTTATGCGAATTCGTTTGAAGGTTAGGTAGTTTTAATATTTACCACGGGTCATTTATTAATCTAATATACTATTATTCATAAACACTATTCATATTTTAATGACAATTAAACTCATTAAATTTCTAGCACGTCTTGGGCATAAAAATTTTTAGACTTATATAAATAAACAACGCCTTAAAAATTAGCTTGCCAAAGAAGTTTCACTTCTAACATGTGTATTTTGTACTAATTAGCCACAACCGAAACATCCTTTGAATTTTGATCTAGACAAATTAGAAAATACAATTTTCTACACTTGTCTTATCAGAAATTGAACCTTTTGCTAGTTAAAAGAGCATTTGCTCCGTTACACCAAAGGTAAAGGAAAACACCAATTTAATCATTTGTATGATTCTGAAGTTATTTACTTCAAATACATAACAAGAGGTAGAATTATTAAATAAAAAATAAAATTGTTATAATATAAAGAGAAATTTACTCAAATCTGGTGGTAACTGAAGAGACTTTCCTGCACTCCAACTACTCATTAATGTTGATGTCTTCCCTATTGCCCACCCAACTGCTCCTAATGCCATTGAAAATGCTACCATACTAAATGGATGCTGAAATAAAAATAACCAACCATCTTTAACAGGAAATATCTTTGAAGATTATCACCTTCTGAATGGAAAAGATATTTACCTTTTGCTTAAATGTGAATTACAATAAAACATTCATTTCATTTAACCCTTAGCTGCCATACTTCAACCACATCACTTAGCCACCACATGGTATACCTAATTACCCTACACTGAAAACTTAATTGTGTAAGACAAAAGGGAGTATTCCAAACATTTGTTACTTGCTTATTATTGAAGAGTTCTATAAAATTTCTATCTATTTATCTTGGTCAATTATTAGATGCCACAAGTCATTACATGTGTGAGTTGAAGAGTTTAAGACCTCTAATATCATGCTTCTCATTTTATACTTTATCGTACATTACACTTAAAAAAGACCAGCATTAAAGGAGACAAACTAAAAAACATTGTGACTGGCAAAAGACAGTTCTATACTTTAAAAGAAAGTAAACTTAGTTAAGAGTGTAGAAGTAGGTGAGGAGAATAATAAATATTACACATATATGTATATAGACATGTATGTTTATATAAAATATGATTGCATATATATTTATGGATATAAATCAAGATAAGTCATGTTGTCTTTAAATGAGATTATACTAAATAGCACTGTTCAACTATTTAACCTAACAAGGGATAAAGTTATATAGACCACTGAGTAGCTCACCTTCGATAGTCAGAAAGGTGCATAAAGAATAGGATACTAAACAGAGAGATAAAAATTTTGAAGTCATTTTTTCAAAATAATTTAGGAGGTAGGGCATTGAATTTCAATTTGAAGAGCATTCTACAACCATGTACCTTGAACAATATAGGACTTTTTGTGTTCAATTAAGAAAGATAGTATAGATTCCAGAGAAATTGAAAAGACATGTTTTGTGTCTGGGTTAACAAATTACCATTTGTGACAGCTAAGGGTTAAGGTTTATAAGAACATGTTTCTTTAAAATAATCAAATGTGACACAATCATATATCCAATTATAAATTAATAAACTTGATTATCACAGAAACATATGGATGATGTAGTAGCAAGAATTATGCCAATAAGGAGTAAAATAATCTTACATTTAAAGATGGTTTTGAAGTCAATGTATAATCCAAAATGACAATTGCTATGCCAATAATTAGGCCCACACAGGTGCAAATCCAGATAACATTCTGATATTCTAAAAAGAAGTACAAAAAAAAATAATAGTATTTCATCAATGTTTGAAACTGCTTTCGATAAGAAGTAAGATAATAAATTGACATCTTACTTTTTGATTTCTGCTTCTGTATATCAGTAATATTTTTAATAGATTCCATTAATTTAACATTTTGAGGGTCAAGCTGTAATGCCCTTGTATAAGATATAATAGCTTCATCAAATAATTCACTCGCTGCTTCAACTTCTGCACGCCGAAAGTAGCCCTAGGGTAAAAAATATTTGAAATTGCAACAAATAGATTGCTAGTGTAGTGCTTAACTAGTGACCTACATACATCATATCATCATAGCATCACGCCTCATTCCCATAGGGGTAGGCAGAGACAACATCCTTCCACTTGCCACGATCCTTGCATATCTCCTTTGCTTCTTTCATTCTCATTAAACCTTTCATACAAGTTCATCGGTTTAGTACTCTTGACTTGGCCCTTAATTAAAATGTCCTGGATTTGATCCAGGAATGTTTGCCTTGGTCTTCCCCTTCCAACTTTCGCATTCACTCTTGACTTATAAATCCTTTTTGTCAGTCTCTTTTCATTCATTCTCTCTACGTGCCCAAACCATGTAACCATACCTTTCTCAATTTCAGTCACTATGTCTTCTTTATACCACAACATTCTCTTATCACACCATTTCTTACTCTGTCACTACGTTTTAATCCACACATACTTCTCAACGCTCTCATTTCTACCGCATTCATTTTAGTTTTGTGATTCTTCTGCCAAACCCAACTTTCACTGCCATACATAAGTGTTGGCACCAACACTCCTGCATGCACAGCCAGTCTGGTCCTTTGAGACTCTCTAGTGACCTATGTTGACCAAAATATGTTTACACTTTCACTAACAGTTTTATTTAAGTTATTGTAATGTCATTTTCAATATTAAAAGACATTAGTGCAAACTGTAAGTTCATTTTTAAATCATTAATGGCAATGATTATTGTACACCACATGTACTGACATGAAGTCTTCCTTTACTATTTTACTACAAGGCTGGTAGTACATACCATGCTTTTATAAACTGAAATATTTACCTTGGCCCATTGTGGTTGTAACCGTACAGTTTCATTAGCGTCTTGTAAAGACAGGTAGTGTTGATCTAACTTCAAAAATGCAAATGATCTGTTGCTATGCAAAACATAATTATTTGGATCCATCTTAATTGCTTGCGTATAATGTAATACGGCTTCAATAAATTTTCCATCTTTTACACAATCGTTACCCTTAATTCTTAGTTCATCGACACTAGGTGTCTGGGAAGCTTTCTTTGGTTCTTCCATATTAAACGAATTTTAATTATTGACAATTTTGGTTTTTTTTTAAATTTATATCACATATATATCGTGATTTAAATATAACAGTAGGATTACACAGCCACTACATAATGAATAAATCGCCTCCACTAGAGAATAAAACTCGACACAAGAATTCTGTATGCCAATTAGTAAGTTATTAAGTATCAAATGTCAATTTGACATATGCCTGAATATGTCAACACCAATTATTGTAAATAGTACTGGAAAGTCAAGGATTAGGAAAATTGTTATTCGTAGTTCATAGTATTAAACGAAACTTATAAATCGCATTGTAGCTAAATCTTTGATAACTATTGTAATGGTTAGGGTACAGAGCTGTTTTACTATTCAGTTATTAATTATTATTACGGCGTAGTCGGTCAGCAGTCTGTACAGTGCACAGTCGTTGTCTTAAGCAGAGATAACCAGTATATAGGTAATATTATATAAAATCATTGTCCTTTAAAACAAACTTGATCATACATAATACATGATAGATAATATCTAAATACTATTATAGTTATACTGGTAATTGATGTGCAACGCCTTGTATAAATTTTCCATTAGTTCGGGATACACAATACAGACGGCGCTGTAGTATTTTATACGAATTTGGTTAGCCCTCATTTATTCCAAAAATTATTTTCATTTATCCAAAGCATCGTATTAAGACTTCATTTAAATCACTAGGAGTCAAGTTCGTTTTAAAGGACAATGATTTTATATAATATTCATTTTTGCAAAATTTCGAAGTTGTTTCCTGGCGATATAAATGGACCCATGTTAAAGCAGGCGCAATAAAAAAACAATTAATATAGTCACTTCTTTTTATTTTTATGAAATAATATTAACGTGTTAAATGAATAAAATTTACCCAACAGTACCAGTTCTCACAATTTTTCAAATATCAATTTCTGAATATGATGTAGGGATGTTTAGCTAGAAAACATCGATATTTTCACTTCAAAAACATAATATCAATGAGTAAAATAAATAAAATATTGAAATAAAAGTATACCACTTTCCAGTTTCTACCAATTTCCAACCAAAACTAATAACCGATGAAAACTTTAAAAAAACATGGAAAAAATTGCCACAAACGGAAAATGTTACTGTCATAGCAGTCGCCAATCTCAAAGAGCTCGGTTTCAAAAATATACATTTCACATATGCGTCAGCTTGTGTCAGAGCTATCAGGAATATAAGGAACAAAAACTAAACAGATTTGATAGAAAGAGTAAGCAAAACATCGATCGATTGAATACTATTGATTAAATCCAGAAACGCGCTTGAAACCCCAGCTAGCCAAGCTAAATATATCTTGTTTTTTCAAAACATTGTGCTAACATCAATAAATGTTCACGTTAGTATTCAATTTTTTCAGTAAATATAAGATCTATTATTTAAAATTAATATTGCTTACAGGGATAAACTTCTTGTTTTATCGATTTGAACTAAAATACAACTTCTAATGTGTTTAATGAATTATTTACATTTTCCTTTTTTTAGAAAAATCTTTATTAGTCTAGAAATGGAACATTTTCTTATTTCGAACCGAATAGATTAAAATAGCATTGTAAATTTTAAATTGGATTAAAAATTTACTACTAATAAAGCAAAACCTTCGCAATAAAATTCAAGAAACAGGAATAAAACTGCCATTTTATTCAGTTCGTTACAACATAATGTTTTCCTTTCCATCAAGTTTTTAACCATATGCTCCTAAAACAATCTTTTTCTAACGTATCTACATTTGAATGCGTACTGTATCATTAATGATGTAATAATTACCTTAATACTTAAACCTATGGGTACCATTTAAATATCAAACACAATATTAATATTTTTTGTTAAATCTACTCGCATGACGTCATCTCATAACAGTCTCTGTTGTGACATAACAGGCAAGATATTAAATTTGTAGGTACGTACAAAAATATCTTGTTCCTTTCAAGTAACAAATTAAGATACTATCGTAACAATAAGATCTTCATCTAGCCGTTGCGATAGATAACAGTTAAATTTACAAAATACTTATTCCTTCGTCCAAATTATTGCAACTTGCGTACTTTTCGCCGTGATTTTCTAAAAATTACAGTTGTAAATCATTTAGTCGTTGGTTGCGTTAAGAGAAAATCAAATTAATATAAAGACAAAAAGATTTAAAAAATAAGCCAATTATTTGTTCAAATTTAATACACTTTCTCCTGTAAACGTGATAAAACTTTAAATGATGTAAATCTATGACAATTTAAAAAAAAAATATTTATTCCTAAATTATTTACCTAAGAAAGTCTTGTATATAAAAAACTACATCTATAAAAAAAAAAACTTAATTTAACAGTTAGTAATCTTTTCCAGAATTGTTTGGTATAATGTTTGTTATCACATATAATTTTACCTTATCAATTATTTCAACAATTATGAGGTCATATCTTAGTATATAGGGACTAGAAGTATTAATAAATAGTTTGTCATTCGCATTCATTATTTAAAATTAACTTAATATAATGTAATCAATACCATGAATGAGATTAAGAGATTTAAGATTTTTTTCAAAGATTCCATTTGTCATATCCAATTTTACACATATGATTAAAGGAGGCTTGGCATTTTTGAAGTCAATAACAGGTACCTTTGCAATCACTTTTCTTTCTACTGAGCAATATAGCTCAATTACTTTACCAATTTTATTCTTATCTACATCACAGAAGGCTGTAACTTTTTTAATATTATCAGGGTTTAACATACGCACAAACCTTCTACCCGCTTTTCCAGCATTCCATACAGTAAAATGTTCCCACTTTGGCATAATACAATTTTCGAGTCTGTTTACTTGGATTTGTTGAATTTTATTGCGCTTTATAGAAAAAGTTGCTGCATTTTTGTGATAAGTATAAACCAAGAGTTCTCTGTCGACTCTATACAAGGTACCACCGGCATCAATATGATTATAGAAAAACGTCAGATCCTCTGGATTACCATAACCAGTTTCGTCAAAACCTCCAACTTTATCAAATACAGAGCGGTGACAAAACCAAGTAGGCATTAATATAGTAGGTCCATAGGACATATATATTTGTGTCCTCAATTCTGATTGCTGGATGTTATTAGCCCATTTGACAAAACGAGGGGTCGAATTAGGGGGGTCACGACTTATTTGACAACCTATGAGACAATTATGATGTAGTCTTGCTACTTCCCACTGCTTTAATATCCTATCTCTATGCATAATATCATCTATATCTTGAAAACACAGATATTGGCCAGAACTAGCATACACAGCTGCATTTTTAGCAGCACCTACACCCTTAGATTTTGCATATTCTGTTTGTTTAAATGGTATATCACGAATATAAAAATATTTAGCCCAAGTATCGAGGATTTGTTTAGATGTGTCCGTACTTCCATCATTGCATACAACAATCTCCACTTTTAAATCAGTTTCGAAAACAGTTTGATTTGAAATTGCCTTCATGCAATTATTTATCCATTTTTCACCATTAAATATTGGAATTATTACGGAAATATTTATCATTGTTCACATCCACATTACCGTTATTGAGAAATTAATTTAGCGCATTGTTTATAATAAATTAGAACCCTTATTCGAGTAAATCCAACAATACTATTCAACTACAAATCGCGATTTTTTTTATAAAATATTTTACAATTCTGTATATTATGATAGCATTGCAATATTCATTTTCATGATAATGACTTTTACGGTTAGTAGTCTGAGCGTATACAGTATTCATTCTGACATAGTTGTATTGTACTCTGCGAATGTGTTTTGAGACGGGCTGCCTGAAAATCCTGAAATCAATATTTAAAACGTAGAAAGAGAAAGATATAGACTCTCTGACACAGGCCTGGCATGATCAAAATGAGAAAAAAAAATTAAAATAACAATGCTACTTGACACTTTCAGACATTGTATTGCCCTTCGTCAAATGTTATCTACGAAATTGGGATCCTTAGGTTTCCTTTAGTAGTTACTATTAATTAGTTTAAAGGATCACTAGGAAAATCTTAAATCTATAATTACGCTAAATCAATTTTTTATGGATTTCAAATTTTTTTTATTAAATACATAAGTTTCTATTTTTAATTTCAGTGGTTATTTTAAACGATAATCTGAAGGATTTCTTTGTTTTACTAGACCACACGGTTAATCTATTTCCAAAGTGATATACTTAAGAACAAGCATTTCCTTTATTTCTTCATCAATCTTTACTTCTATGTCTAATTTAGATTTACATCTACATCTCCTTTACCATTACATCTAAAACTACCATAGTTTCTTTCTCATCATCATCGTCGTCGATTTAACTGATGAAAGTTCAATGCTGGCCATAGGCCTTACCTAATGATACATGCACATTTTTCAAACATAATATGACCAATATTTTGACCAGAATTAAATATTTATCCTTTTTTGCAAGTTCTTTATTAAATAAGCTTATCAAAATAAAAATCGAAAATGGGTGATTGTTTTGTTCCATTTTGTTAAACAGATTAAGTAATAGTCTTAAAATAATTATTTTTATATTTTAATAATCTACTGATAATTTAAAAATCAAAGTCACAGACATATTGTGTTCTAGGGATGATTAATAACTTGATACAAATAATTGAAAATATCATCCAAATTTGTATTAAACTATATTAGTAACAAAGAAATTGAAATAACGATAACAATAACTGAACCCTGTTTTATCTTAAAATGTACTTTAAAACCAGCAGTGCATGGTTGGAATTCAATTACTATTATTCCTAATACATTATGAACTTGACATACTATTTAGTAAGGGTAAGATGATGTCATTCTCAAATCACAAATGACACACTCGAATAAAAAATATTCTCAAGATTGTTCTAAAAAAACTATTTATATTGAGAAGACCTGCTCAATGTTTATTTTAAATTTCATCGTTTTCTTACTAGTATAAAGTTGCTTATTTTTAGTTATAATGGGTATTAAAGAAGCTGCAATATATTTAGATAATCAATGGAATACGTATTATGCCGGTCAGACTGTAAATGGAAGAATAGAATATGTTTTTGATAGTCCCAAAAAAGTTAGAGGTAAGTGTTTAAAGTAGCCACCACCCTGCTCCGCTGCAAGTTCTCTAGCTTCACATATTCTAAAGTTGCATATGAGATATGCAGGTTTTTTTTATGATGTTTTCCTTCACTCAAAGATAAATATGGTAGCGCCTACGCTTGAGTCTATCAGGTGACTTTGAATAAAACTTCACTTATTTCAGCAATGAGCCGTCATAACTAAGGTGTTTATTTAAAGTCATTATAAACGATATGAAAATCATATTTAAGTCTTTGTAAATATGTGTCTGCTTTCTCAATATTATTAGTGTCTAGCAAAAGTAATAAGTTAACTGAAAGCTTACATGTTTAAGGTGTGAAAAGGAATCAAAAAAGCAACACATCTTGTTTTTAATTGGCAGCTCTCTATTATTTCCTTTCACTGACAGGTTTGCAAACTAACATTAGATGAAGTACATATTTGATTGCTTTTTATTTTTATATAAAATAGACCATAAATTATTTTTTAAAGGTATACATGTTAAGTTTAAAGGGGAAGCACACACAGAGTGGAGTGAAAGTAAACAAGAAGAGGATTCGGAAGGTAAAACTCAATCTACCGATACAATTCACCAAGGAAATGAGGAATACTTTCAGATAACATACTATTTATTGGGAAGTAATACTGGTAAGTATTGCTTTATTTTAACTTATATTTATGGGCTGTTACTTATTTATTTATTTATTTATTTAGGATAACTAACAAATGTCACATTTACACATAAAAAGAAATACAAATTAATTATACAGAGTCATGGTCAATGTACATTATAGTAACAGTTATCACAGCATGCATAATTTTTTTACTGAATACAATTTTTTAAAGAAATCTAAAAGCTATACAATAAAAAATAATAATTATAAAAATATTACAATATTTTAATTAAATTATCTTAGTCTAAATTTATTTTATTTTATGTCAATTAAATTGATTTGATAATATGTCAATAATTTTGTGCCTGTATGCAACGAAGCTATCGAAAAATATGTCCAGCTGCTTATCCTGCTTTGTGTATGTGTTGTAGGAATGTGAAAAGCGTGGAATTGGGGAGTGTTTACTTGACTTATAGGTATACAAAAGTAAACAAAAATTTATATTGTTACCTATTTTACCCTGATTTGTAAAAAACTTATAACAAACACATGCCTTGCTACTTATCTAAATTGTAGTAATTTTTTATATCTTGAAAATAACTGGTCTTCCATACTAAATCCTATAATCCTCCAACATCCTATAAATTGTAAACTAAGTATTAAACAAAATCATAGGATCAATTTGATTTGTTATGGGTTGTCACTGCAATATTTCTTTTCCTGTATATCCCATTTTAGTTTATTTTTGTTTTCACTACAAAAATTCCTCTATGGCAAAATTTATCAAAATTATTTCACTTATTAGATGACTAGGTAATAAGTAGACAAACTAATAGACATTATTATCCCATATCCCATTTGTAATGTTAATATAGATATTATCACCTTAATTTTTGTAAACACATAAATTGTGTACCTATTTCTTGAGCTCAGGTGTTTTATGTTTGGTTAGCAAATAAAATATGATTTTCTTTAATATTTTATAAAAATTGAGAATGTGGAAATATATACATTTACCAATTGTTAGATATACAATTATATGTAAGTTATTTGTTATTTTAGGTAATGAAATAGAAATACCTGCTGGTAAACAAGTGTATAATTTTACATGTGCTTTACCTCCTGTATTGCCATCATCATTTGAAGGTCAATATGGCTATGTGAGGTACACAATAAAAGTTACACTAGATAGACCATGGAAGTTTGATCAAGAAACTAAAATGGCTTTTACAGTCATAAATGCACTGGACCTCAATCTGAATCCATCTTACAAGGTAACATTTTGGTTGATAGATATAACAACATTATAAAGAGTCAAGTGTAAAAGCCTAATTTTTAATGAGTGTTTCAAAGATAAATTGAATGATCTTTATATTAGTGCTATATATTTTATGTATCATGTTGAAATCTCTTGATGATTCAAAAAATGATGACTTAGGTTGACAAATGGGGTGCTATAATTAATCATCAAAATGTTTAAAATGCAAATTGACTGTTTACATGTAGCATCATCTTTATAAAAGTTATAACTTGATAGAATTTGCTGGTCTCTATAAATATATAAAAATATCTTTAGTAAAATATCTGGATAAATCTTAGTAGATAACTATGGAATTTAATGAGTAAAATAAGCTACAAGTTAAATATAAAGATCATGTTATATATCCATTAGTGAGGCATGACAAGAAAAACATTATTATTGATCTTATTTTATACAATTTATACAAAATAATCTTGAAGTATTGTTATTATTTTTTTAACTTGAATATTAAGTAGTAATATAAGTAGGTAGATTGGTTATTCTTTTCATTATTGATATGTATTTTCTGATATGATACTAAAAAAGCAATTTAAACAAACTGAATATGTATAAATTTTCAAAGTGGAATACAGTTGATGTTATTAGTGTTTTTAAAAAATGGTGTTTGCTAAATGACATTCATTTTTTCAACACATATGTTTGACTTTCATCATTTAACTATGAGGGAATGAACTAGAAACTTAAAGTTTATTTTCGTAACAAATTCATATTAGATGGGGCTAGTAATTTAAAATGATTCTTTTTTTGTCGTGTTTCTCAAATAAATTTGTGGCTTTTGATCTAAATAGGAATTAACTTTGGTGGTGTAATAGAGCGAGAACTAACTTTGCTAGCAAAAGTCCTGGGAGGGATTCCCGGCAGTTCAAATTTAGTACTTTGCATGTTTTAATTTGTCTCAGCCTTAACTGGCGGTAAGTTTCAAAGCAAAGATAAAAAATTTGCCTTCCATTATGATGCTGTGTAGAAACTGTAAGAGGTAATTTATCTCTCATCAAGTCATTCATCATATACCGTATCTTCACTAACCATCACATGAGATTACAGTCAAGTCGAACCTGTCAGCAACAATAAGAAGAATCTTTAATTTTATATTATTAGTTCTACTTGGGTTTATATAATGAGCTTATATTTCCATTAATTTATAGGAACCCATTCATTTCCAAATGGAGAAAACATTTTGCTGTTTCTGTTGTGCATCACCTCCTCTGTCTGTGGATGTGCGTGCACCTGTATCTGGATATTGTCCTGGACAAACGATACCACTAACAGTTGATATTGAGAATAAGAGCAATGTGCAGTTGCATCTTGTGAAAATCTTTCTAAGAAAGGTAATAGTTTAGCAGAGGTCTCGGGTTCGATCTCTGGTCGTATGAAATTAGAAAATAGTATTTTCTCATTTGTCTGAGTCTGGAATGGTCGGAGCCTTCGGCCGCGGCTAGTTACCACTCTACTAGCAAAGACGTACCGCCAAACAAAGAGATTTGTGTTCCAGTACGATGCTGTGTAGAAACCATAAAGAGGTATATCACTTACCATCAGGTGAGATCACAGTCAAGCGCTGATCTGTCACTAATAAAACAAAAACTTCAAAAATTATTTATTCAACTAATCTTTTACAGCACTTTTGAATTGTCAAATATAGGTTTTTCCATATATTATTTCCAATGCACAATTGATAAAATAGCAAATTAAAATCTTAAGATACGAACGTTCCTTCAAACCCTTTTATGAGCAGAATCCACAACTAACTTAATTTAATTGATTGATAGCTTGTAAAATTTTTCACTAAGCAGTAATAAATGTTTAAAATATGTTACTGTAATTTACTCTTTAGATTAAATTTGAGACTTTGCTGGTTTAATAGGGTGAATGTGAGTTTCGCTTTCAGAGATCTCAAGTTCGAGTCCCGGTAGAGAAAATTTATAATATGATTTGTCTAGATTTCGGCTACTGGAAGATTTTGGCAGGAAATTTAGAAAACGCAATTTCCTAAATTTGTAATACCGGGAATCGGATCCAGGATATTTTCTAGTGAAGCAAATACTTGCACCATTGGTCTAGCGAACCTTATGTACCTATTTGTTGTTTAAAATTCATTATTGTGGATTTCGATGAAGGAAAACCTTGCGAGAAAACCTGTGCATACCAGGTGCAACTCTGATGGCTTGCTAACCCACAATGGAGCAGTGTGGCGGGTCTGGATGCTCTAAATCTCTCACTCGTGTGACGAAAGACGCCTGTAAACAGTAGTGGGATATATAGAAGGAGATTTATATGATAGGCTTATCTTTTTATCTTCACCAAATCTGTAATTTCTTATAATAATATAATGGTAATATTTATGTTCAGGTGGTAACTTATAGAGCAACTTCCCCTTCTACGGTAACCAAGAAAATAAAAGACGTGATATTAACTATACAAGAGGGCCCTGCACCAGCTGGAACGACCAAACATTGGAACCTAAAAATGGAAATACCTCCAATACCGCCATCCAATTTGGTTAACTGTAACATTATTGATTTGGATTATGACTTGAAGGTATTTATAATTGTTATAGCATTTCCATTGCATATGTTATAGTTGTTATACTAATTCCATTTCATAAGTTATAGTTTTTATGGTGATTCCATTGCATAAGTTATATTTGTTATAGCAATTCCGTTGCATATTAACAGTGATCAGGAGTTTGAGAACCAGAGTACAAATAAAAACTTATGTTTCCTGTATTGTTCAATTTCTACTATTAGTTCATAGTCTTTCTATCTTTTGTTATCTATTTTTATTCATCTTGTTCTAATTTTCAATCATTTAATTAAAAATTTTAAAGTGGTGGTGAATGATGTTTCATTTTAGTATATTTTTTCCTAATGTTAAAATGTATTAATAAATCATAGTTTTTTACGACAAATTGTTTTGCGTCGTCTATTTTAAGCTCACGTAAAAGGTTTCTTGCTAGATGGCCTAGTAACTGACTAACTATTTTATATTACTTGTTTTTCTTAAATAATTGTTTGTACATAAATGTTTAATAGGTCGTCTTTTCTCATTAAATTAACGGGATATCGACGAAATACTACAATTTTATTTTCGCATATAATGTCTCTTGTAAACATGATTATAAAGATTTGTATAGATTTACTACAATTCTACAATAGTTTTCAAACATGACTTCATAAGTCACTGTGCAAAAGTATTTGTTTTAATATCATGGGAACTTATTAGAATATAATAAGAATAATATTGTTTATGTAGTGTCTTCAATTTAATATAATTTTCTTTATTTGCATCTCCTGCATGGTTATTTGTTAGTTTTATACCCTTTGTAATTTTAAACTATGTGCAATATAGTATAATATTAATAAAAAAATTGTATATATAAAGGTCGAGTGTGCTGTATCGGGAATGCACATAAATTTGAAGGACCGAAAGTATGTAACTATTGGGACAGTGCCATTGGTTGGTGTTATTGGACAGCCATCGCCAACACCATCTGCTCCCATGGAGCCAAGTTCGCCAAGCCAGCCTGCAATATTACCTGTTGCACCAGGACAACCTGCCCAACCTGGCAATGTAAGTTTCAAAATGCTTATTATTTCGCCAGTTTTATTGCGTTTGCCTCGTTTCCATGAAATGTCAATTATTATTATAGATACACACAGACTACTTCATGGCTAACAACTTGAACAATGGTATGAAAAGGTCGTATTATAACATAATTTTACGACGTTTTTTTACTTTACTATAACGCATATATTAGTAATCCTTAACCTTAAATCGATAAAAAGATATTTCCTTTTGGTTTTGGTGCATAGTTAACAGAAAATTTAAGACACACAAATTGATGAACGTCGCATTCAGTCACGAAATGGCATGACAAATTGTCACATTTCGCCTGAGTAAGCGAGAGCGTGGAACAAGCGATAGAGAAGCGCGATCGGCCTATGTTTTCATATGACGTTATCACGTAAAATTATTCTCCGTAAACCGATTTTACACACTACCAGTTTTGGACAGTCGGATCTTGTAAAAACTAACAATGGCGGTTAAAAATGTAAATTATCTCACCAATTTCCTTGCTTATGGTATATATTTTTCAGTTTTACAATCGTTGGGTTGAACAGACATTTATTTGTCCATTTTTCATAAGTCGAATTTTGGGGCTGTCGGGTGTTACAAAAATTGGCAATGTAAATATTAGTTTAAACAATTTCCATTGCGTGCGTTGTATTTTCTGTCTTTTTCTTCGATTTTCACTCTTTGCGAATCTACAGGAATTGCATACTCAATTTTAGGGGACTGTACTGTTTTGGGGAAACTGATTTTACACGGAACATTATTTCATAATTTTCCTAGTGATTTTTTGGTATTACTTTTGGTTTCTCACACTTTGAGATCTTCGGATGTCAGTTTTTTTACAGTAGTTTAGTCAGAAATAATGACCGGGGACCGGGCTTTCGATTACATCATTAAAAAATGTGTAAGAAACAGATAATGCATTTTTTTATTTATTTAGATTCCAGGTGGAGACTCGATTCCAGGTGGTTGGGTGGTGCCAGGGGCTCCTCAACCACAAGCTCCCTATCAGACGCTTTATCCTACTTTAAGTAAGTTATTTTGGTTATTTAATGTTACATAGACTAAATAAATGTCGTTCTGATACAACATCTCCAAAATCAACAACATTCAAAAGTCTCAAAAAAAAAAAACTGAGCAGAATATGAATATGAAGTTTTTTTTCTTGCCGCTTAAATAGCGCCTTATTGATCTCTCTGGATGTAATAGTTTAATATAGTAGCGTGGTACAAGGTACTTTGCTGTATAGAAACTTACACTATATAACATAATCTGTTATAAAAAAATAGTGATAGAGGTTCCATGAGCTTTTTTATTTACAGCTCAGCCAGTGTATAAGGAGTCACCATATTCGGCCCGAACTATTCAAGATCGCGGTGAGAGTAAACATATGGCTATTACTGGACCAAGTAATTTCGCACCCTACTATCCAACCTATGCAGCTGTTCTTCCACCACCATTGCCGCAGTGATGAGGTTTCATATACCTATAAACTATTTACACGTATATAATCAACATACATTTATATAATTTCACGATACGTATTTATACTATTTGACAAATGCGGCTGTTCTTGAAATGCCTTAGCGAGATCAATTATATTTTCTCGTGAAACACTACATATGAGGTACATGACAAATATAGTAAGACGTACGTGAAACAGCATTTGACGTACGTGACGTTCTCTATCTAAGCTTTATGTGTCCCTTAAGAACATTAAGGGACGAGTTAAGTATATTGTCTAGCTAAGGGGTCCCCTAACTAAGTGATGTGTTAGAGAACGTTGGTTAAATTGGATACAAGTGTAAGTAATACTAATATAATTAACATTTTGTATGAAGTTTTTTGTAATTATATTTACATTTTTATGAACGTTATGGTTTGTGGTTGATTTTATTAGGCGCAAGCGCACAATATTTGGAATCTATATAGTTATAAACTGTTATTATAAGTGTACTGTAATGAGTAGCTATTTTAAACACAAGTCCTATTAATTGATTGTAAACGTTATTTATAACTAACTGTAGAACACAGCTATCTGGTGTAGGTATATTGCTTTTCGACCGACTAGTTTTAAACACACTCGGGAACCATAAAGCAGAGGGAACTATTGGTTTATTCCGTAAAGTCAGAGCATAAGCAGATGGAGGGTTGGAGTGGGGGGGGGAAGACGACCTACCTTAACTTGTTTGAAAAAATTATGTGAAGTAAAACTGTCTCAAATTCATTAATTAATCAAAAAAAATTTTCGATTAATAATAATTCTTGTGGATGGGATTAGATTTATTGCCACAAGTTTGTATTCAGGTTTAATAGGCAAATTGTCTATTAAAACCCAAATGGTTTGAAACTTCCAACAGCTTGGGTTGAAGCTAATATTTTGCAACATATTGAACACGCTTATACTAACATAGCAGTATTTAGTGTCAAATATTTTATATAAATTTACTACAAGCAATTCCTATGGGAATTGAATATTGTTTAACTTTTAAAGATAACAAAAATAATATTTTTTTACAATTTCTATAAATTAAATCGAACTTAAAATCATTGACATTTTAAAATAACAAAACATCAAAATAGCAATAACAAATTTCAATAAAATTATTAACCTTTAGCTAATGATAATTTTAGATTTTAAAGGTCATGGTGAAAACACAACCTTATCTAATTTAAACTGCCGTTACAGTGATGCTACAATTATACTTTTATTAGGAAACTAGTAGTGCGAAATAAAATACTACTGGCGTCATCTAATTGAATGCAAGGGAAAGGAAATACAAATATATTAATGAATGATACATTGTGCAATTTTAAAGTGAGAAATAAATTTTCAAACCTCAAATGTTAATTTTTTTGGTTTTTTAACCATAAATTAGGTTGCTTTATACATAACCTAAACTGTCATCTCGTGTCGTGTACGGAAGCATTTTGAAAAAAAAAATTGTAATCTCAGTGTAATAAATCTCAAGTGTATAATCTGAAAATGTTTGAAATATATATATTCTGTGAATTGTTATTATTTAATAAATTATTGCTATGAACTGTTTTAATGTTGTCCTAGTCCTTGCTACTGTTATATTAATACGGCATACGTGTAACGTAACTGCCACATTAGTCTAGTGGTTAGCATGTTTGAGTACCAGGTCGGGCCAATTCAAAAATCAATATTGAGTTTTCTATTAAGATTTTCTCAATATTTGCCCGAAGTTGGCGGAGTGATCGACCCCCGTGCCTCAGAGAGCACGTTAAGCCGTCGGTCCTGCGCCTGATCTCCGGTCGCGTCGGATTCCCGTCACATCGGACTATGAGAGTGCACTTATGTACTATGCCTGCCAATCCGCAGTGGAGCAGCGTGGTAGGTCTGTGCTCTAAAAACCCTCGCTCCTCAGAGTGAAGAGGCCTGTGCCCAGCAGTTGGACTTTAATCGGCTGCTACTTATGTATAACGTATTTTATTATAAACTAGCTGTTGTCCACGGTGTAATCCGTGAAGAACCGGATACCGTGTTACGAAATGAATGTGTATGTCGAATTCCAGCCAAGTCAAGATTTGTTTAATTGTAAAGTATTTATATTTATTCCTTCTTTAACAGATTTTCCATAGTTAGTAACAGGTTTACAGCCATTCAATCTTCCATACGATGTCGTAATTCAAACATAATTCACTTTCTTCTAATTTTCAATACGAAACGTAATTCCAGCCTTGCTTGCCAGTACTATCGCGCTGACCACTGAACTAAGCATAAATGCTCTTCGGAGCTCTGTATACCCTCTGCCACTTTTCCGTCAATATAATAACTATCGCACTTCGCTGCTAAAGTTGGATCCAAGGGCGCGTAACAATATATTATTAACAAAGCAAACAGCAGTCGGGGCCAAATCCGGTGAATATGGCTGTGGCGACGGTAGAGCCGGTGCGTTATCACGTTGGCAACCTCTTTCTCGTTTAATGGAGTCGTTTTTTTTTTGCAATTCGGTATCGAATCGGTTCAATATATTGGAGCATAAACCCACCACGCTGCTCCACTACGGGTTGACAGGCATAGTACTACAAGAGCCTCTATTCCTGCACTCTCATGGTCCGATGTGATGGGAATCCGAAACGACAGGAGAGAAATCAGCCGCCTAACTAAAGACTAGATTAAGGCAGCCTCTGGTGTGTAAAAGTAAATCCATGTTTTATCAACAGTCACGAAACGGCACAGAAATTCTCTAGTCTCGAAGTGAGCAAATGTGGCACCTATCGCGTCGACAGCTTTCTCATACCCAATACATCATGCATTGACGGTCTACCAATACGAGATTGTGGATATTTGTTACGTTATTTGTCGTGGTACCTGGGAGTGGCTCGTCAATAACCGATGTGCAACCACATTGGAACTTATGTACACCAATTTCTTGTCGAAGATGAAGAGTCCCAATACACAGCAATGATGCGCTCTTTGAGATAGCTGCGCGATTTTTCTTCAAATAAAAAGAATCGTATCATCTTAAGATGTACGTTTCATAATATACTAGCTGACCCGGAAATGGTTGTTTTGCCAAATAATAACTATTATCGCAATTAAAAAATAGGGGTTGCTGATAGAAAGGTGAAAACATCATAAAAAATTAATACCAAAAAAAAAATTAGGGATGGATCACCCTTAACGTTTAGGGCGATGAAAAATAAATGTCCGATTCTCCACCCTAGCCCATACGCACACTAAGATTCATGAAAATCAGTCAAGCCGTTTCGGAGGATTTTTTAACTTCTAACACCGTGATATTTAACCTCTATCACTGAAAATGGGTACCTATCTACTTCTATAAGGTCCAGGAAGACAGTTTTGTAAGAAACCACTGTAAGCGAGAAAGATATGGCGGTCCCGTGAACTCTTATCTTATATAGATGACGACTGTATGTTGTGACTGTTATAGATACGTAAAAAAACAACTATTTGATGAAGAAACTTTATTGTTTTTCCTTCACAAAATCAAATAAAAGGCGGTGTTGAGCATTCTTATTTAAGTCACAAAAAATGTATGATAATAGTACATTGACGATTTGGTCTAACACTATGCCAGACACAATTAGAACTTTAAAATATTCTATTCCACATTCATTGGTTGCAAAAGTATCAACTTATTTAAACAACGACACCAAAACTTCATAATTACTACTAATTTTATACATTCAAGGGTAATAAATATATATTTAAAATGTTTCGAAATAAATCTCATAATATCTATTTTGTAAACATTTCATACTACATTGAATAAATACTTCCAGATATGGAGTAATATTTTGAAGAGATAACTATTTTGAGGTCTAAACACATTGAATATATATATTTCTATAAACGCATTAAATCGACTAGTCCTTTAAAAGTGTAAAATACAAATATGCAGGGAAAAGTTAATGGAACGACTTTCCTATTGAATGAGCAGATATATTAATAAAGATGTACATTATGGTATTTATAGTATTAATTTATAAAGGAAAAATTACTAACGCACTCATTCTTAACTTGGGATGTAAACTGGTAAATGCGTGACGACAACGTTACGAAAACTGAATGGGCGATGCGAACTAGTATATATGACTTGCTTCAGTCGTGCGGTCTAAAGCACACTCGCTTTTTTATATAGAAAGTAAAATTGTGAAAAAAAAAACCGTCACGATTTTCTAGGTTGCATAGAAATATGTAGGACTGTCAACATACACTTTAATTTCTACAATACATATAAATGTGTCAATAACTCGTACAATATATTTGATAGACATCTCATTTACAACATCAATTTAATTAAAGTCTACAAGTAAAATTTTTCACAATCATATAAAATACGTGTAGTAATTTTTTATGATATCTGGTAATTTTTAATATATTTAGTGATCTTGATTTACAGGTCCTTATTGTTAAAAAACTACTGTATAATTATCTGGTTATTAAAACTGTAATTCAACTAAGAAAGCTTGATAAAAATGGTTTATCTAAAAATATTTTATGGAAGTAAAATAGAATAAAATAAAATTTTAAATTTTTTTATGAAGGAAAAAGAAAAAGTAATTATTGCTGACATATTGTCTTAATATATAAAGTCATCGATTTATTGATCGCTTATCTCGACAAGAATGGAAACAAAACCATAATAATGAAGATTGCCCTAAACAAATAAAGTTCTACAATGCTAACATCTGTTACTTTAAAAATTAAGAAGTACATCTAAAGGGCGAACGGCCACGAATCCGTACCGCAGATTTTTACCGCCACTACTTCTCTGCGTTCACCGTGCGCGTTTTGTTATGGAATCGTACAATTTCAACGTGAATTTTGTGCTCGACGACCGTGGACGCGACCGTTTCTAAAAGGGAGACGCTAACACTCGGCGAGCTACGAGACCTTGTAAGTTTTCCCGAAACGTTCGGTTGCCGAAAGCGCTATCGGTGTTCCTGTAGTCTACATCCGAAGCTCCCCTCGTTCGGGCGCTCGGTCGCTCGTCGGCGAGTCAACGGGCGAGGGTCCGCAGGTCGCGGTCGGACCCGCCGCCGGGACTCCCGCCGTCCGCCCCGCGGCCGGAGCGCGGCGTCTCTCGTCAGTACCGTGGGCTCCTCCCCGGAGGAGCGAGGTCGGCTGTGCGGCGCGGCCCGCGGCCCTCCGCCCGCTGCTCTCAGTAGTGGGCACAGCGCGCTCGGAACCCGCCCTGGTACGTGGAGTCCTGCGACAGCAGCCCGTCCGGCTGTGACGGGCAATCGGGCGCCGCCGACTCCTGGCTGAAGTCCGGCTGCGACGCGCCCTGCGACAGCGACAGCGGCGGCTGCTGAGACAGCGGCTCCTGCGATAGCCGCGGCGGCCGCCGACGCCCGCCGCGCTGCGCGCCGTTGAGCGCTCGGGGCGGCCCGCGGTGTGCGGAGAAGGCGGCGGGCGGCACGGGCGCGTGCAGCATCGCCGCGCGCTCGGGGCCCACGTAGGCCAGCGGGTCACGCAGAGGCCGCGCGCGGTCGTACACCGAGCCAGGCACCATTGCTTCGCGAGCGTCGAACATCGACGTTGACATGAAGTGCGATCCCGGATTCTGAGCGTTCACCAGCTTCTTCGGCTTCGCGAATTGGATCGCAGACTCTTTCAGGTTGGACAGCGGCCCCTCGGTGAGCACGCGCCGCTCCTTGTAGAACGCGAGCAAGTGGTTCCACAGCGGTTGTTTGCTCAGCACCTTGGGGTTGCCGACGACGATGAGGCCGTACTTGGCGCGAGTCAACGCGACGTTCAGGCGGCGGGGATCGCTCAGGAATCCAATGCCTTGATGTTCGTTGGAGCGGACGCACGACATGATTATGATATCTTTCTCTCTTCCTTGGAAGGCGTCCACGCTGGCCACCTCGATCTCCTGGTACAGTTTGGCATGAAGGCTGCCCTGATACTGCATATGCTGCACGAGATATGACCGTTGACCCTCGTAAGGAGTTATGATTCCGATCTGTTCGGGACGGACGCCAGCCTTCAAAAAACGAGTGGTGAGCTTTTCCACGTTGGCAGCTTCGGTGCGATTCAAATACGACGTACCCGATCCCGCAATCTCTTCCTGGCCCTGCGTGACGTAGAAGAACATCGGCCGGTCCGGTCGCGGCCACGGAAAATCAATTTTGTGGAGCCGCCTCTCTTCCGCACTCACTCCGTTCTGCAGTGAGCCCTCGTAAAAGAAATCCGAAGGGAAACGTGACAGTTCTGGATGCATACGATATTGTACTTCCAATCTGAAAGGACGAATTCCAAGAACGACGAGACGTTCGAAAAGGCTCTGACTGAGGCCAGCTTTAGCAGCCTTTTTGCACATCACAACGGGGCCCAATTGGCAATGGTCGCCGACTAGTATAAGTTGACGCGCGCCGAGCACGACCGGTACCATACATTCCGGTTCCGTGGATTGCATACCTTCGTCTATGAGGATGGATTGGAAACGCATGCGAGCGACTCTGGGGTCTCCTGCGCCGACGCACGTCGTACAGACGACATCAGCAGCATCTAGAAGACGTCTTTCGGCGGCGCGTCTAAGGGCGCGGTAACGTCTTTCGTCAGCTGCAGATAATTCTCCGGCCTCTTCCTTAAGACGAGTCAATTTCCGTAATTCACTATCGGCCGAGCCGAGCACGCGAGCTTGTTCGTGTAGTGCTAAGAAAGACACGGAAGACTCCATGGCTTCGCGCGATTTTGCACAAAGCCGCACAACCTTGAGGCCTGTTCTATGTATTTTCTCGGTCAACTGATCCACAGCGGTATTAGACGGTGCGCAAACGAGAACAGGTCCACCATTTTGTCTTACAAGTTGGTAAACAATAGTCGCAGATGTTACGGTTTTCCCTGTACCTGGTGGGCCTTGGATCAGTGATAATGGACGCTGTAGGGCGTGTTTTACGGCATACACCTGAAAGTGACATCAATGAATTAATATGTAATTGTCAACAAACCACCACCTTATTTACACAGAAAAAATGGTCAAAGTTTTACAACAATTCCATTGAAAATGACAGAAAAACTCACCTGAGACCTATTTAGGTCAGGTAGGTTGGGGGCACTGAAATGCTTTGGCAGATGTACACGAAACAAGACCTCCTCAACCTCATGGCCTAGCAGCCGACGGTAGATGTAACCTGATACAGATGAATCATCCACTGCGAATTTACGTAGGGCTAATTGCATTCTGTAAATCATTAACATGAATTTTTAAATAGGTAGACATCATTTTATTTTATATAAGTGATATTGAACAACGAATGTAAATATTTCTGGGTACCACATCAAACAATTAAAGGGCATTAACAATCTGACCCTAAGTATCATAAAATTATGCTCAATATGAACAGGGTTACCAAAAGACCATTTTATTTGTATGGAAATTTTGAAAGTGTCAGGATTATGTGCACACCACAGTGCTTTGTTGAGGGAGATAGATGCGCTTCGATAGACTGAGCAACACATGCAGTTGTAAAAACTATTAAGGTTAACTATGTGCGTATATATGTTAATTTGAATCTATCTATTCTAATAATGCCATCTTTGTTAATAGTTTGTAGCAAAAAGATGAACACCTGTCAAAAGATGTGCTTTTCCAAATGAAGTCGACAACAAAGTTAGAAGTGCAATCCAGGGGAGCTCCAGCTCCACTTTTTAGCTCTAGACCGACATCATCGCCATAATTATCAGGCACCTTGATCACATGCCCTACTCCTGACCATGCTTTATGTAATTCTCCTACATATCTGGAATAAGAAATGGTCATGATAAAATTGAAATGCATAATTCAACTTGATGTCATAAAACAAGCCCACTCATTGCATTCATTTTAAAAAGATATTTATTTTCGTAACTGTATTTAAGTTAAAACCTTGTTTTCTTCAAGTATCACATTAATTATTGTATTTGATAAATGAGATATCAAGGAATGAGCCGAAAATCAAAAAGTTTCATTTTATTATTAATTAGTAGTCTAAAATAATTCTGAAAACTTGGTATTCTATCAGCAATGGGGGATGTTGCAGACATATATACATGTTAATAAAAAAAAAATTATTACCTCAGCCTTAACTCGTCGCCATGCATTAATTTCATGTCACTATCGGTCTTAGCCAGAGTAAAAAAGGCAATCGTTTTTTTGTTGAGCCCTACATCCCATCTCACTTCAATCCCTTCTTGAGTTTGTGACTCCTTTAGCCTCTTATCATAGTCAGCTTCCAACTTTACAAGGGGGCCAAATATGTTCTGATATTGATATCCATCTTCATATCTGAAAAATTAATAATTTCTATTGTTTAGCAATTAATTCATCAAGAAATTATATAACAAAAAATAATTTACTTGCTACACCATTTTTAAAATCAGATATATAGAAGGCACCTGTAAACCATTTGAGCTTGCAAATATTGTTTAGCAAATTAAATTATTCATAACTTTTTACAAATCGTAAGTTTGATTTAATTGTAATTTATAAATAGTATTCGTTTACTTTTAATAATTCTATATAGAGTCTAATACATTTTATTGCGGTAAAAAGGTAATTACGGAAATACGAAAAAGTGAGATAGCCTGATAACTTGCTTGCTTGTTATCTATTATTATATATGAAAAAACTTTTAGCTTACCTCAAGAGAACTTGATGCGGCTCTTCATCCACACCGGGTTTTTCTAGATCTTGAAATGTTGCATCAACATTATCACGCCACAGTTCTTCAAGGCGACCAATTTGTTGTGGTGTCACCTGTAAATTATTTAGGGTTTTATTTCAAAAGCTTTCAAATGAAACAAATACACTATCAAAATATTCTATTGTAACATTACACAACAGACATGAAAAACATACTTATTATTATTATTTCGAGGTAGGGCCCACTTAGACAGTGGAGGCAATTCAACCCTTGTTGATCTTTTGTACGCGCCCCATCTATTAGTCAACCCCTAAATGTACTCAAACACCTATTCTAAAAATCTGAGAGTAAGCTTTAGGTTGGAGCTGTGAAAGTCATCTGGTTGCGGTTAGGCCACTCCAGCAGACTCATTTATGTCGTGGCTATGCCATTGCATTCGAACAGTATTTGCCTTATTGTCTCTTCTTCCTCATTGCAGGCTCCATGGCTTTTAACATAGTTTTAGTACTAAAGTGGCCCATTGCAATTGCCACTGCATACCTTACTTCTTCTTCTACTTAATTTTTTGAAGCCTGGTTTTACTGCATCCAAGAACGTTTTGGTATGCCTTAGACCACTATAATTGTCCCCAAAAAAAATTCAATTGATGTTATTACTTTACATTGTTGAATCAGTTTTAATTAAAATAATCGATATTTTTTTAAATACATGTGCAATTACCTGTCTGGCCCTCATTTGCTCTGCTTCAGAAGGCACTTTCACCAGCCAAGAGAGGAAGGCACGGTCCGCTAGAAATACACATATACTAAATTAATAATAGTTATGTAATCATGAAAAATGATTAGTACAATTTGAACAGTATACTAATAACTTACAAATCAATGGTTTCCACTGTTCTTGATCCCAGTTCATATCTTTAAGGGAACTTTGTGCAGCACATGGTTGGCTGTAAAGACAAATGTGAGTCTAAAGTAAAATTTGTATTATAGTTGCAAACAAAAACCCATCCTCCCTTCCTTTCCAAATATATTAGATTATATATCTTAGAGACCTTAGCTAACTTTGCAATTGATTGAACTAATGTGGAAGATTTCACATCATCATCATTACAATGCATCAAAACAGTATTCAGTGGTCTCTGGTTCAATTACCAGCAAACCAAATTTAGCAAGTTGAATTTTCTAATTTGGCTGAAGCTGTGTAGAAAGCAAAACAGATAAATTACCTCTTATCAGGTTCTTCAAATTACTATTTAACATTAGCTGAGATTACAGTCAAGTTCTAACCTGTCAGCAATAAAAAAAATGGCAATTTTGGTTACAAAACTTCTCTGACTGCGCTACTACATAACTGATTACTACTACTACTTCTCTAACTGTTTTCTATTACATTTATGTTGTGCCACTTTCATAAATAAATTTATCTTTGAGTGTCATGTATTTAATCTGTTTAATCATTTATAATCATCCCCTTAACTTGTCTATGTATTTTATTACTAACTCTATAAAGCAGCAGAAACACAAGATTTCTTCGTTCAAGTTTTCATAACTGGATTTGTAAAATCAGTTCAAATGAATACTATTAAAATTGAGATATCTCTGTTCAGTTTTTTGCCCACAATCTCTTAAAATAGCTCAACTGATTTTAATGACTTCTGTGTATTAGATAGATATAAAATAGGATGTAAAGTATATAGTTTGCCAGGGTAGCTAGTTGTCTATATAACATTAGTTAAGTAACTGTAAACTTACCGACATAGTAGTACAACCACAGAATCTGCTTTTGCTGGTATAAAGCCCAGAACAAATACATTTCGGGCTCCACAAGAATAACATTCAAGTAAGGTTTCCCCGAGAGGTCCATCGCGGTGCAAGGCCGCTTCCTTGTGCTTAGCTCTCACCAGGTGATTAATAATGTGGGACCCTGAGGTGTTGCCTCTACCATTACAGAACCTAAAATATATGATTGAGAAGTTCAATTTGTCATAGACATGCATTTGTCATATATATAAGTTTGTTGAAATTCTTGCTGGTGCCATAGTGTAGGTACTCAATGAATAAGCTCAAATATTTTTAAATTGCATTTTCTTGTTTGGCTGTGTTTGAACTAAAGGAAGGCTGTCTCTAATTACCTCCCTACTAGGAAACATGGGCTGCCATACAAAATATTTGCTTTATGCAACAACGCTATGAGGTAAATTACTAAACTAGCACACTTCCAGCTTAGACTGTAGTCATCATGTACCATCAGTAAGAGTGCTAACCTGTCAACAATTTAAAAGAAGTTCATAAAAGTAGCACATTATTTCAATGATATTGATATTATGACCCAAAAATGAATTTATGAAAAGTAAATCATGAATTATTTCATTTTAATATAGAATAAGTTAAATAGGTCTACTAATATTATAAGCCAAGTATGAATACTAAACATTCAAAAATTAAGAAAGGCTTTGGGTGGAGTAAAAATCCATAAGCTTCATATTAAAGGGTACATGCCCTCTCAGTCAAAGATAGGAAGATTTTAAAGATTAGATCTGCTACACTTAACATAAATGAAGTGTTTCTGAGATATACAAAATTATTATTTTAAAACAGTGACAAGTCAAAAATTCATAAATTTACATCTTATTTAAAAAGCTACTCAAATGTCAGTTATGGAGATAACACATTATTGAAATTTAAGAGATGACATACTTTGTCACAATATTTTTTTTATCAAAATGATGAATTGCATTGTTGCCATGAGCTTGCATAAATAGAACCCAAAGGTGCTGGCATAAAATAAAATATGGCAAGTCTTTAGCAAAATCCAGTATATAACAACCAGGTTATTAGAGATTATATTTTATAATGGAAATATATTTAAAATGTATTTCAGTAACAACAAAACAAGTAACAGTTTACTTACCACTTATTGCAGATATTACACATGACAACAGTGGAAGGATCATGAATCCCACAATACTTGCATGCATGTTCAGGCAATTCCTTGCTGCTGTAAAGGGCCTCATCCTCCTCTTCAAACTGTAACTCTGCTATGGCATTGGCAACACTCGATATTTTAGAATTTAAGTCAGGACGTCCAAGACCATTTACCTGAATAATAATAATAGTAACTATAAAGTTTATATATGTATTTCAATCTATACACACTGGTGCTAGACGAATGGATGAATCAAAGATACAGGTAAGATTTCTAAGGTCAACTGTTCCTATAATGATACTACATATAAATTGAGTGAACCTATATATCGAGCTGGACTCAGATCGAAGCATTTCTGTCATTTACAATTCTTTAAGAGTATAGAGCTCTTTAAGTGTAAGGGTGGTCGAATATTGCACCAATACATCTTGTTTTAACTTATACAAAACTAAATCCAGAAATTATAGTGGGATATTTTTATACAAACGTATACTCTTTAGGACATTTTACAGCATAAAGAGCGGGGTCATCTGTGGATAGAGAACCTGATAATTAGGTTATGCAAATACTATTGCTCGAAGTCACTCACCTGGTTAGACGTGGTCAATCCATGATCGTGCTGTGACGCTTGGGTTTGACTCTGAGATGGGAGAGTAAAATCTGTAAATTCAAATTCGGAACCTTGGGTATCAGCTCCGATAAGATCAGCTTCCTCGGTGTCCAGGAAAGTGAGCGTTTGAGAGCTCGGCCCATATGCGTCAACACTCATTTTGTTGCAATTATTTACGGCAATTGAAACAATGAAAATAGATCAAAAAATAGACAGCACTGTACATAAAATGTATGTCCCATAACAATCGCACAGTTGTAGAACGACTTGCTATGATTGAATATATAGTAGTAGTCTTTGATGTTGATGATTAAGAAAAATCGCCATGTTAGCACATGGTTTGTTTCCGTTTACAACATTAAATTGATTGGCAAGTCAAAACATTTATATGACAAGAACCAATTACAATTCGCGATTCAGTCCTGACACCAATGAGGTGATAGTTTAGTATAAAGCATAGACAATAATTTTATTTTATTTTGCAGATGATTGAAATGTGGAGATCCTTATTCCTTATCGCTTGCGTTATTTACGTGTACACATAATGGTGGTAATGACTTGCCTGCAAAATAAAGTGGGATAAAGTTATCAGTACGCGTCAGAATGATTTCCAAACTATGGTGTTGCTACTTTAAGTCAATAAATACGTATGTTAAAGTTTTCACTTAATTGTCTTTATGTCTGTAACGAACGAGTCTCGTAAATGGCTTAATTGTTTTTTTCTTTACATAATTTTCTTCGTTATGAAGTGATTATTATTAATATTTGAACTAAAAATAAGAAATCAAGGTAAAGTAATTATAATGAAAGTAACTTTACATAAGTAATTCATATTATAATAGGCAGAAAATGCCATTTAAAATAACACAAGCGCGTTGAAATAATGTTAAGATACATACATACATAGCATCACGCCTCATTCCCATAGGCGTAGGCAGAGACAACATCCTTCCACTTGCCACGATCCTTGCATATCTCCTTCGCTTCGTTTATTCTCATAAAACCGTTCATACAAGTTCTTCGGTTTAGAGTACTTTTAACCTGGCCCTTATTTAAAATGTCCTGGATTTGGTCCAAGAACGTTCGCCTTGGTCTTCCCCTTCCAACTTTCGCATTCACTCTTGACTCATAAATCCTTTTTGTCAGTCTCCTTTCATTCATTCTCTCTACATGCCCAAACCATCTAAGCATACCTTTTTCAATTTTAGTCACTACGTCTTCTTTTATACCACAACGTTCTCTTATCACACTATTTCTTACTCTGTCACTCAGTTTTAATCCACTCATGCTTCTCAACGCTCTCATCTCTACCGCATTTATTTTACTTTTGTGATTCTTCTGCCATACCCAACTTTCACTACCATACATAAGTGTTGGCACCAACACTCCAGCATGCACTGCCAGTCTAGCCCTTTGAGACACCATCTGGCTATTCATAAAAGCATGCAGAGCACCATTTACCATATTCCCTGCATTCACTCTCCTTTCGATATCACTTTCACATGTTCCATCTTTTGTAAATTTAGATCCCAAGTATACAAATTCTTTCACCTCTTCCACTTGTTCCCCATCTATCAAAATATTGCCATTCATCATAGATTCATCTCGTTCAAAAAGCATAACTTTCGTTTTGTTTACATTCACTTTCATTCCTTTCCCTTTCAAAGCTTCATTCATAATATTTAGCATCTCCTGAAGCTCGTTAGCGGATGACGCAAGTATTACTTGATCATCAGCGTAGAGTAAACATTTGATGAGTAATTCATTCATTCTTAACCCATACATACTTTCTTTTAAATCTGTCAAACATTTATCCATGAAAAGGTTGAACAGCCATGGTGACGCAACACATCCCTGTCGAACACCTCTTTCGACAGGAAACCACTCCGTGTACGCTCCGTTTATTCTGACACAGGCACTAGAACCCTCATAGAGAGACTTCAATGCTTAAATCAGACAACCGCTCACCCCATACGTAGATAACGTTGACCACAGCTCATTCCTCACCACCCGATCATATCCCATGTTATAGGCCATAGGATCATGTTAAGATACATATGTATATATATTTTATATAAAAATTGATTATTTATATTGTGTTAATCCTGTTGCGGTAGAACGTTTTAATGTATTTCTGACATTTTATCATAATGGAGTGCAATGCATAAATAATGGTGGACAATAGATTAGGCTTTCTTGTCATTTATAGTTGGTGGTACAGTCCTCTGTACTTAAAAGAAAGGCGGCAAAAGCAAGTTTAGATAGGAAATTTATAATTGTAATCAATTTTCAATACTATTATATTATATTATGTTAATTTGTAAATGTAAACAGCTGCGCTAGAGCATTCTGCCAATAATAAATTTAATAAATTGGAGCGCCTGCAATTTATTACCAACAAATATTGTTGCAAAGCAATACTTCCCATACTAACTATTATTAATTGTGAGAGATGCGCTTTCGAATTATTTTGCCTGCTTGCCAATTATTACATATTTTTTTTCCTTTTTACCTCCTTATTACACTTTATAACTTTGTTTTTTATTTTTTTTGTAGTAAAACTTTCTAAGGGTATTATGTGCTACTTCATAATTTTATTGGGTATAGGTTAGGTACAAAAGTGGAAGGAGGACCTCGGATCCACAGTAGCAGGCGTGGCCACTGTGAAGGTGATCCGTCCTCACCAGGAGCAATGGCTGTCCAGGGAGCATGGGACGGTTTCCTACAGACTAGTGCAGGTTTTGACCGGGCATGCCTGCTTTGGAAAGTTCCTGCATCAATTGTTCCTGCAAAAATTGGCCGAGAGGTCACCTGCCACGAGTGTGATGCAGTTATGGACTCAGCACATCACACTGTGGCAGAATGCGCAGACTGGGGACCTCAGTGGCACCGCTTGGTGGCGCTGATCGGCGGGGAACTCTCGCTTGAGAGCATTGTAGGCGCGATGCTGTCAAGTGAGAAATGTTGGGCGGAAGTGGCCTTCTTCTGCGAGACTGTAATCTCGCTAAAGGAGGCCCACGAGCGAGATAGGGAGAATGCAGTAGATGCTCCCTCTCACCGCCGAAGGAGGCGGGATGCCAGGCAGCGCTTATTTGCGGGCATGAATCCTCAGTCGGACTCATCTGGGACGCCAGGGAAAAATGCGCAAGTTGAACCTCTGGTGTCTCACTTACGGATGAAGAGGGTTCCGCTGGGTTTTAGTGGGTATTGCGCGGTCTCCTGCGTCGCAGAGTCCCATACTCCTGACCCATTCAAGTCGGGGTAAGTGCGTAAAAGCATTTCCCAGCGCAAAAAAAAGGATACAGGTTACGTATTGACTGTGATCTCATCTAATGGTGTGTGATGATAAAGTCTAAGGTTGTAATTTGCCAAGTGTTACTACATTTCATCGTATTGAAATGCAACCCTGGTGGGAGTGTTAGAGTTCTTTTTAATAATCACTAAGTATTAATAACGTACTGTATCACAACGATTCAGACTTTTGATTTAGTCTAAAAAGAAATGCATATCTTTTTAAATCTAAGCCATATAGTGGAGGCCGATTGAAACATGAAATAAAAATTGCAATTTCCGTTTTTCCGAACGCGGCCACTGGGGCATTGGTAATCTTGACGACTCGGTTATTTTCGTTTCATCGGAAAAGTTGGCACTGATTTTAGAATACGTGTCGTCTATCAACACTGTAGTACTAGTATACATTGAGTAAATGTCGAAAAATTAATTTGAGTTAATAATTATAATGATACTGCGCGCGTTTAGTCACCTTATTACCCCTATTTTGTATTTTTAGTAAAGGCATAAGAATTATGATATGATGAAACCTCAGATGAATGGCAGTATTTTAATAGATGGGGAACAAGCGGAAGAGGTGAAAGAATACTTGCGTCATCCGCCAATGAGCTACAGGAGATGCTAAATATTATGAATGAAGCTTTGAAAGGGAAAGGAATGAAAGTGAATGTAAACAAATCGAAAGTTATGCTTTATGAACGAGATGAATCTATGATGAATGGCAATATTTTGATAGATGGGGAACATGTGGAAGAGGTGAAAGAATTTGTATACTTCGGATCTAATTTACAAAAGATGGAACATGTGAAAGTTGTATTGAAAGGAGAGTGAATGCAGGGAATATGGTAAATGGTGCTGTGCGCGCCTTTATGAATAGCCAGATGGTGTCTGAAAGGGCCAGACTGGCTGTGCATGCTGGAGTGCTGGTGCCAACACTTATGTATGGTAGTGAAAGTTGGGTATCGCAGAAGAATCACAAAAGTAAAATAAATGCGGTAGGGATGAGAGCGTTGAGAAGTATGAGTGGATTGAAACTGAGTAAGAAATAGTGTGATAAGAGAACGTTGTGGTATAAAATAAGACGTAGTGACTAAAATTGAGAAAGGTATGCTTAGATGGTTTGGGCATGTAGAGAGAATGAATGAAAGGAGACTGACAAAAAGGATTTATGACTCAAGAGTGAATGCGAAAGTTGGAAGGGGAAGACGTACGTTCTTGGACCAAGTCCAGGACATTTTAAATAAGGGCCAGGTTAAAAGTACTCTAAACCGACGAACTTGTATGAAAGATTTAATAAGAATGAAAGAAGCGAAGGAGATATGCAAGGATCGTGGCAAGTGGAAGGACGTTTCTGCCTACCCCTATGTGAATGAGGCGTGATGCTATGTATGTATGTATGTGCGTCTAAAATTATAGTATAAAACTATTTTATTCTTCTTCTGCTATGTTTTTAATTATTGCATGCCTGTTATGTCCACCTCCCCCTGTATCTATCCAGCTGTAAAAGCAGATTAAGGCGGTTACCGCCCTATCATTTTAAACTGTATTAGCATCTCAGACGATTACACTTCGCTGTGGGAATGGGTACCAATTACAGACAAACAGAATTTCCAGTTCTCTGGCAAATATTAGTTATATTGTATAAAATAGCCTAGCTTATAACATCATTTTTTTGCCAACGGTCAGATTTTCGAAAATAAAAAGGTCCTAATGAATCGTTCAGCTTGTCCGTTAGTAAATTATCTACCAGCGCTTCGTGAGTTACTACTGAGTTTTACAGTACGTAAAACCATACCTACTGTAAAACTCAGTTGGTATGGTTTTAGCAACAACTTTTACTTTAGTTATACACACATCTTAATGAATTAGAACTATATATGTTAATGGAATTAAATCAAGCATTTTGGTGGAACAAGTCGTTTTAAAATTGTAACTAATTTGCTTCATATAAGAATTCGTAGTTTGATCAAGAAATGATAGATTTCGTATAAACGTTTCCATTTTCACTATTTCAATGGTTGAAATATTATTTTAGTGGATACATTACACTACAATTAGTCATTCAGGCCATATAATATACCTACTAATAGATAGATTATCTGGAAATTGCTAAGTACATTCGATCATGACTCGATTTAAGCTGAAAAATTATTCTGCGCTTGTTGAAGTATTGTTCACTTTTTATATATATGTTTTTTCAGACATACAAAAAAAGTTGTGTTAAAATTTTAATCTGCATTTTCGGCTAATTTTGCAGATTGCCTGGCTCAACGCCAGAGTTCAATATAAACACAGATACAGTAACCGCTGCGCTCTGATACTGCAAATATCATCAAAGATCTAGTTAAATCATTAGATTAAATGGATTACGAGGCGCTAAAAGCCCTCTAGTCGCAACAGTTTCTTCGTTTATCCCATCGCTTTGAGTCTTCGTGGGATTACTTTAAAGCCTTGCATCACGCTATATAATGAATTCATTGATATTTATTTCTTCTTGGTATTTTTTACGTCATGAAACTTCTATTCGCAGAATTTGTATTATGATTTTCCTTAATTGTAAAAGCTCCTGGTTTGAAGTTTGTTATAAACATTAAGTATGTTGTATACATAGTAATTGTTGTGCAAATAGTTTTATATTTATATATTAATATCCTTATATTTGTCACGTGCAAATAAATATTGGGAAAATTGTAATAAATTAAATACCATTCCGACAGTTTTGCGTACATTAACAGATACACGGTCTAATCGTGTTTAAAAGGCCTTTTGTTTTGTAATTAGCTCTTTATATTAAGAAGCACAGCGGGCACATAGTCCAAAGGACCGATGGACGTTGGGGGCTGAAGGTGCTGGAGTGGCGACCCCGCACCGGACAGCGCAGTGTAGGCAGACCCCCCATAAGGTGGACTGATGATATAAAGAGGGTCGCCGGTAGCCGCTGGAGCCAGGCGGCGCAAGATCGGGTCTTGTGGACGTCATTACGTGAGACCTATCTCCAGCACTGGACGTCCATCGGTTGAAGCGACGAGCGATAATTAAGAAGCTGTAAATTAATATCTTTTAAAAAGATAAGTAAAAGTCCATTAACATCTCAACATTGGCTATGTTCTTGTAATAGGAGCGATAGTCTAGACTCTAGAGCATACAGTGAGAGAACACTTTTAATGTACACCACAAATAAAATATAAAAAATTAAGCTACAAAAACATCAGTAAAGTAAGGCGGCCTTATCGCTATTTAGCGATCTCCTCCCGGCGACCTTTGGGTTATAGATATTGCTGATAAGTGAAACGGATAGAGCGTGGTGAAACGAAACAGTGAAAAAATACATAGGTATCTTTATACACTATATATATTTACTATACTATATATACATACACATATATATATATATATACATATATATTTAGTTGTGTGTGCTATTACATTTAATCTCTAATCCGACTAAAGAAATTCAAAATTTTCTTTTAAATAAAGGGGTACGCTAGGATTAAATAGTATCTACACAGTACAGAACAGAAAATATATTTAGATTCTGGCGAAGATGTATGGATATCTTGCGCTTTTGCGAAAATGTGTTACGTGGTCATATTTATGTAAGCCAAATATGAACTCAATGAATAAATTTTGAATCTGCTCAAGTTTATTTAATTGATCCTTGGTCAGATTAGGATAGCTTACATCCACATAACCAAGGATAGAAAGAAGAGATTGTGTTAGCATAATTTTTATGGGGATTGTATAGTAAGAAAACATCTCAAACGAGGTGAAGAACCCATCGCTGCAAATGACTTTTTGCTCTCTTCATTAATTTGCTTCCTACTAAGAAAGTGTTGAATCTAAGTAGACACTCATAGGTCTATTGAACAAATCTTTAACCATAATTTAGGTTACCGAAGAGAAGTTACAATTAAATATTCATCTGCATTGTAAATGAATTCCAGTTATCTGATACGGAGACTGTAGTTATAAAATCTTATGTATCAAATTTCGTTGTATTTGTCTCTAATTGATGTAAATACATCGTCTGATGAGCTCGATGCCCTTTAATAAGATATTTTATTTGTTTCTTTGTTAAACAATTCTGGCATCGTGGTGATATATAAAATGATAATATTTATTGCTAGTCGACTGAGTCTTAAGAGGATAATTTATATGTTGCTTGTACGAGTGTGGCTTTTCTTTTTTCAAAATATAAGCGAGACTACGCAGAATTGCTATAACTGATGTTGTCGAACGCTTCACTTCCCAATAATTTAAGCCATAAATCATTGACTTGTGCTATACATTTTTTTGTATCTGTTATTGATTAATACCTATGTAGACAAAAATATATATGTCTGAATATTACTCTATGTGAGTTTTGTAAATTGAAAACTCTTCCTATTTATAGAACTCGACTTTATCACAATTTTCATTCTTTTTAGCTTCGAAAAAATATAAGGAACATAAAGGCAGATATTACAAGACTCGACCTTCTACGGTTTCTCATTATTTGCTTAACTTGTCCCAAGTCAAACTTCAAACATTGATCGATCGTGGTGGCCCAAACGTTTTATGTTTTATTTTTTTTTAACTTGTATTTTACTATGTTGAATACAGATAAAGAAGATCGTCAACGAAAGTTAATAAATCGAATTATTGACATTATCTTGTAGAGGGCGCAATGATTTTTAAGTAAAAAAAAAGATCCCTTGTAAACTTTTTGTTTATTTAGTCAGCCTTGGTCAGGGGAAAGCATATGTATCGTGAAATGAGTCACTTAACTTTTCAGGTTAATAGTAAAGAAATCTTGATATCGTGATATCAATATTTCACATATTAATATCATTATCGCTCTTAATTAATATTCATTTTATAGGAATAAACTTGTTAAAATAAAGTTACACGACCATAGATTATAAAGCATAAATTAATGAAATAATAGACAATGTCTGGAAGTCATGGACTGCGAGGGAGGGCGCCACCAGCGAGTTAGTTTCTGGCGGGAAAGTAATAGGGGCAATTGACTTGTCATCGGAGAATAAAAGATATATATGTGCAATACATAAATAAGTTCTGAAAACATAATGGTTATAGGGAATAAGTATAATATATTTAATTATATACTATACAGTTTTATAGGTAGAAATACAAAAGAAAGCAGTAAAACTAGTGTCTCGGTAACCACAGTAGCGTACGTTTAAATGGCTGTTTATGTATATATATCAATTAATCCAATTAAAACATTCTTGAACTGAAATCGATTATATATTGATAAATAACAGCAATTCCGTCCAGTTAACAATTACAATTTTACGACGTTGTTTATTCAATAGGAAGCAATATAATTATTGAGTAATTTAATTAGGTAGGTAGTGAGTTAGATGCTTGTTCTGAACTGCGCTGGGTACAAGACAATTGTTGACAATTGGTGCGAAGCGGCGCCAGTTGTGATGTCACCATGACTGGTTACTAGTGTAGACAAGAGATATTTTTTTTTCAGGACGTATCTAAGCAGTATGCATCTAAGAAATTCTTGTAAATCCAATTTTTATGTAAACAGCCAACTATCCAGTGCCTACTCAAATTAGTAAAGTATAAAATTTCACGAACTTCTTACATTTTTCCATCTTTTTTTTTATTGCTGACAGATTAGCGCTTGACTGTGATCTCACGTGATGGTAAGTGACGATACAATCTTAGATGGAAGCGCGCTAATCTGTTAAGAGGCGATATACCCGTTACGGTTTCTACACAGCATCGTACCGGAACACAAATCTCTTTGATTGGCGGTACGTTTTTGCTGGTAGGGTGGTAACTAGCCACGGCCGAAGCCTCCCACCAGTCCAGACCCAGACAAATTAGAAAATACTATTTCCTAAATTCGTCCTACCGGGGATCGAACCCGGGACCTCCGCTAGCAAAGCGAATACTCGCACCACTGCACCAGCGAGGCCGTCAAAGGCTAGCCGTTATTGCTTCGTTAGCCTGGATGCAATTCTTGGCATAGTATTTTTTGAAAGTTATATTTTCAAAATTCTCTGTCTGGACTGGTGGCAAGCTTCTCCCATTGGTATCACCTCATCACAGCGAATGTGTTCTTCCAATCAAGAGAATTTTCCAGAGCGATACTATATAAAAAACCTAAAGCGATGATTTACCTCTTATCAGGTTAGTGCGCTATGATCTTAGACCGTATTAGACTTCTAATCGGGTAACATCACACTGAAACACATGCGTCAGAAATACAAACAAACCTATGTGAGAATGTTTTAAATGATGGAAGAGTATTAGAGAATATTACGGTGACATAAATTGCTGAAAAAGTAAGATTATCCGAAAAATCATTTAAAAGTCAGTGGTCACCTTATTGGACGATAGTTTTGACTCTACGTTCAAAATAGCAAGTTATTCATTGATTGCAATCTATTGGTCTTAACATTCCTTTCTTCTCTATAAACCAATTTACAAATGAATCACCGATTTCAAATTTCCGTACTTAAATGATTTTGATTTTATAACTGTTTCGATGTTATTAATTAGAGCTATCTATGTATTTGCAAGTTTAACGTAAGATGAATTAAATATTTTTTTGATATAACATTAAAAGAGGGGTCTGGTTTAATAGAAAGAACCCTCTTTTTCGGTTCCCAATTGCATAAGTGTTTGTCTCGTATATTATACTTTTACCAATATTTCTCTGTTGCACTTTTACATCATTTCCAAAACGATACTGCAGTATAATATTTTCTGTCATGCATTTAAACATTTGTTTTTCATAATTTTTATACAAAAATAAGGCAGTATTCTTAACCGGTGAGTAAAAGAGTTCTTTAGTTTAACATTAAGAATATATTTTAATCGTTTATTCAAATTGCTTGAGGAAATTTTTTAATCAAAATGTGTCTTCCTCTAACTCTGCAATTTAAAATAAAAGAAGTAACAATAACTTCTTTTTTGTTATTCAAACATGCTGTCTGCCCTTTTTCGAATCCCCTTTAAACGTATCAGACGAATGATCTAAGGTACCTTCTTGGAACCGAAAACATTGATCGAATTTTGTATTATATTTACTGCAGACAGCGGATATAGCACGCTCCGTTGATTTTACGAATTTACATGTCCGACTCGTGCAAGGTATTTTATTTCCAGTTACGTACTAAATAACTATGTACCACGAAGGACTTTCAAAATGTTCATTAATCGGATATATGTCAATGAAACACGTGGAGTAATAATAATTACACATGAATGCTATGGTTGGCGCCACATCTCATCGGGATTCAAGTCGTGCTCATATATACATATTAATGCGTAGGCATAGATTGACAATAAATATATGCAAGGGACGACCCCTCGCTGTTCACACGGCTTTAATGATTCACAAAAAAACACAATTTAATCTTATTGAGCTTAGTTTATAAGTACGACACAAAATTAGGTTTACCTCATAGTTTGTTATAGATAGAAAGTTGTTGTTAGGAAAATGGTTGTAGTACATTCTAAAGTTCTAAAACACTGCAGCCTTAAACATGAAATTTAATAAATAAGTTAAATATGATTTTAAAAATTTGCACAGTATCCCTTTCTATACGTTTTTGAAACTACTTAAGTGATATTTCCATGGCTTGAAGTGTTTCATCATGACGTCGTGCAACATTTTCTAATGTTTCATCTTCTTGCATTTCCTGATGGTTTTTAATATGTAAGTCCAGTTCCGATACATTTATATTTGCAGGTATTTAATATACCTACAATGTAATTGGTCGCAGTTGGTAGGCCGGATAAACGAGGTCCTACCTGTATTAATTTCATACGAGAGTAATATATCATTATAGAAATAAATAAATAATCTATTCCCTAGTTAATCAGCTGTATTATTAACACAGAATATAAACTACTTTACCTAGGACTCGCTAGACTTATCTACACTAAATTGAGAACAATTTACAAGATGCCGGTTTTATGTTTGCAGATAATTTAGTTCACGGCTCATTGCACATTAAGATTTGCTCGGTTTGTTAGAATTAGTAACAGTTTATCTCCGCCCTGATCACTCCAAATGGCATGTTAAAAATTTAGATGAGTATTCCGATTAATCTTATTGCTTCTGTATAATTTATAGATTGTAAATTAAAAAGCACGCATAGCATCCTTTGAATTCTTTACATGGCCAACCTGTCATTTTGTGCCTATAAATAATTTTGATACGGGATGGCTAGTGATTCTAATTTACAATGAAGGCTCTTTCTGCTTGTTATTTTTGTTATAACTTTAAAACGACACTTCAGAGAAACAGCTAATTTAATAGATTATTCCTTTTAATATTTAAATGGAAGTCTTTCAGCTCGGTATTTGTTATAGTCAAAAAATGCTTTTCTATAACTACTTGTGCAATTTTACACTATACAAAGGCAATTCATATAATGTTCTATGCCTACATAGATTAACGGCTAGAATTTCATTATCTGATAGCTGATGGTATACAGCTATATACATACAAAGTTCATTATGTAACATAAATTAAGCCAAAGTAATTTTTTACTTGAAAAGTATATTACATATTTGATATTTGCGTAAGACCCAATTAAGGGCAAGGTTTTACGTTTAATAGGACGATTTATCACCTTCCCAACCAAGTAGATTCAATGAATAAATTCAAATTAATACGAATAGGCGTCTACAACATAGTCTCAGTTTAGTGTTGATATCATTTTACAGCGTATTAATAACCACTGAATAAGTACCAATTCAAATTTTATTATCAATTTTGAAGTTAAAATGTAAGCCACGTTTATTATATTTATAAATGAAGGCAGTAAAGCGATAGAAAATGTAATAATTGTAGGTTTACTGTAAGATGGGGTAATAACTGCTATACTTTCTTAATATATGATATAACTTGTTAATTCCTCCTTTTTTGTGAGCGTCTACCTTGCGATAAGAATGAATGACTCTACTTTCAATTTTATCAAATTTCAAGTTAATCCGTCCTATTGTAGAATATTTAGTGAAGGCTTTGTGATATATGTCGGTATTTAAGTATAGCTTGACATATTACTGACTAACATACATATAAGTATGTAAAGCGATACAAACACGGATTGGGAAAGCCTGGTTATAAGTGTCTAGTGCTTCAGATTTTCATTCTAAAGGAGCTCAGTTTGCCTTTAATCAATTGTATCATGAGATTTTGGAAAGTAATCGCCTGATTAACTTGCAATACAACAAAGTTACTCTTTTTGCGATGTAGACACTCTAACTAATAATAAAACATATAAAAATCACAGAACTATTCAGATATTTATCCGTTTCTCATTTTCTTAATAAAAATCTCTAGCTTGATATTAATAATACTACGATTGGGAATTAGGTAATTTAAATACAGCATATTTAATATATTGACGTCTGAACTTATCAAGGTCTACTATTCATTGTATGATCCATGGAATATCTAATGACATTATTACATGGAACGAACTGCGATAGAATAATAGGACTACGAATTTTAATATCTAGAATGTACTATGGTTCTATAAGCCGCCATAGTGTAGTGTTTAGATTCGTGGATAAAAGTTATATAGCACATATACATCACATTCTACATATATATATATAATATCCTAGTTGTATCGTAGTATATATTTATCTGTATTTCAAAATGTATGCCATATAGGCATATATATGTTTAATCTAAGATGTGAAAGGTCCGTAAATTTTTCTAGCCGGACTATAGCCGTCGACGTCGATAATATGCGCGAGATTTTTAAAAGAGAAGCCAAAAATTCATCCGGAACTCGAAACCGGTGTCATGCCTGTGAAATCTTCCACAGTTTAAAAGAAAATGTTCCACTGGTTCCACTAATTCGCTATCACGACAATATAGATTATCCGTTCCCAATAAAATATTGACATATACAAAAGCAGAAAAAAGATATTTCACCATGACCGAGAGGTCGTAGAACATTCTTCTCTTCGACACTAGTTAGTCTTGCTTAACCGTATTAGGCTTAGCACATACCATTTCCGTCGAACAAGGCCTCCGCGGTCCTTAAAGGATTAATTGCAATTGTATTATACTATTATTAAAGTATGACGTGGGAATAGTCCAAATTTATACCGATGACGTCATACATATACATATAGATGGATATAGTTTTAGGCGAAATATAATTTAGGGGGCTGTTGAATGAAGACAATTACATGTTGGTACCCAATAGGTACTAGCACGATTTTACTGCAGCTCATTCATTGCATACATACGATCTCCTGTCACAGATTTTCATTTCTTTGTACGAGTTAGCGATTAACTGTTATCTCACGTGATGATACAGCAGCGGATAAAGTTGATAAGGGGTTCTTTATATATTGCTGGCAGGCTTGAGTTGGACTGTTTCATATTTTGGTGGTCAGTGATGGCACAGTATAAGATGGTAGCGCGCTAACTTGGTAGAAGTTAATTAATTTATAAATACTTTGTACAGGCATTGTACGAACGCAAATTGTTTGCTTCAAGATTCGCCTTTGTTAGTAGCGGGATAGCTTACCACAGCCGAAGCTCGCATAATTGGTGAATGCGATAAATTAGAAAATATTTTTTGGAAACTTATATTTTACATACTTTTTAATATGTTTCGCCGAGAATCGAAAATCGTGTTGGTTTATTCTGCGCTCGCAACATTACAGCGTCGCACTTAAATTGGCTGTAAATATAAAAAAAAGCTGTGGCTATTCATGTTCTACGAGTACTTTCAATGTAGTTTTCCACAAATAATTATACTCGTAACAGAATGTTACTTTGAATATTTGCTTAAATTATACTCGTACCGTGGTGGTGGTGGAAAGTTTACATTTGGTTCATTACAGCATTTAGCCTTTAAAGCGTCTATAAGTGTGCCTATACTAATAACTAAAACTTATCCTTAAGTCTAGGTCAATATGAATTCTAAAGAGTCGATTCATTTTATAGACTCTTAGCCTTAAAAGGCTACATCAGGGCTTCATGGAATTATGTGTAGGTTATTAACAAGACCTTTTGCAGGATATGGATTTTTTCCAGCAATAGTCCTTTTCAATTACTTCTAGTTTACACTTTTTTCTATTTATACCCGTAAATTTATAATCGTTAATAAAATACTTCTTTAATCCACCCAAGTCCAAATAATTTTCTAGACTTGGAAGTTAATACAGATTTTTCAAAATATCAATTAATTATTAAAATTTAATGTTTGTATTGTATTTGTTTGTGTAAATTGTATACCACCATGTTTTGAAAGCTTACGTAAAAGGTGTCACGGTTTATTTTTATGTAAAGAGTTTAAGAGGTTCGTGCTAGAAGGCGATAGACTTGAGTTTTATTATATTACTTGTTAAACTCATAATTATCCTCATTTGATTGACGATAGAAAACTATTTTAGTTTTATCTTAATAAGTAAAATACTTTGCGTTGACTAATTCATAACGATCTCCCAAAAACTGCAATTGGATAGAAATTTTTGGACTTCCAGATTTTCCCATGGGCACAGCTAGTTAGGGACATATTTATCATTATATATTTAAATTGTCTTGATAGTCCCGCGGTCAGCTTATCCTGCTTTAGAAAGGCTTTTAGAAAAGGTTTGAGTTATTAGAGCAAAATTGTTTTCAAGGGTTGTCCTCAGTCCACGTTTCTAAACAGATTTACCTATCTACACGTGAATCCAAATTGGTTATCTAAGAAATAACTCTTATCATTGCGGCTTTTAACAAATAATATCAAAATGCTGATCTGACTGACTGATCTATCTATTATCTTCTGACGAATTGTAGATTGTTTTTGTGCTTGTATTGCAATTATAGTAATCATTACAAGTTGATGCCAATATCTCGTATTCCTCAGACTTGATAGAGTATTGTATTAGAATATTTAATGGTATAGTACTGTCAGATTTAATATATGGGTAGCTTTTTGGTAGCCAAGTGTTTCCGGCACGATTGCGAGCAGTTATCGTCACCTGCGATGCGCTTGCGCCGGCCTTCACCGTACGCGATCGGTCGTTCACGCACCTTCCAAGCTAATTATAGAACTGTGAATGACTAGCGACACATTCTCTTTCAGTGACTGTTAATTTATTAATATAGGTATGTTTAGATTATTAAATTTAGCATATAAAATAATAATAATAAAAAAAAACATCTTTACAGTAAGCAGAAGTTTATTTACGAGGACAATCTGAGGGACAGTTCATAGGAGTTGAAAAGCATATTAGGAAAATCAGTAGTAGTAATATATACTTGCTATTTCATTTTATTTACAGCAACATTACATTGTAGCGGCAAAATAAGTCGACCGCAGTTTTAAGGTAGCTCCGCTGTGTTGTAGCAGGTATTTAGGTGTACGCAGATTCTTATAGGTGGCTGGGAAATCAGAAGTTGTCTTGTTTACCATAGACATATAGATAAAGCAATAGCCCAAAATCCCCAATTGTCGCATTAGTTGGGCATAATTAGGACAAAGTTCCCCACAAATGGACAACGGATCAAAAGTTGTCCCGTTTACAGGCAACGTACCGATTGTTCCTCTAGTTCTACTGGTGTATACCGATTGTAAACGAGCTTATGTTTCTGTTTTATTAAAAAAAAAACATTGAATTAATATTTTCCACTTTTGAATTTATTTAAGATATAAACTAACCGGGAAGGGCCAGGGCCCAACCCTGTTCGTTATCATAGGTACTTGGAAGATATATCGCCAGGAAATCGCATGGCCTATGATATTATATGACATAGGAAGGTACCTGTCAAATACGTCTTATGAGATAGTAGGGAATTTAATCGCACTTGTATATTTTGGAAAAACTTTTGTTAAGTACAAAAAGTATGCAAGGAAATTATTAATTTTATTGCGTCTTTTTAATGATACATTCTCAAGAAAGTGAGATTCTCTTCTTGCAAGGAAAGATACACAATTTAACTTTTCTGCTCTTATAATAAAGTATGACAATGGCTGCTAACAACTTTCGGAAAAAACTTACATAATTATATTGTTCATATCGACTATTTATAACGAATATCTATGAATACATTTAGCGCTTTTTACTTATTTGACTGTAAATAGAGCATTGTAGAGTGACTATTCTTTGCATTTTCTACTGAATAGATGCGGTGAAAAAAATTATCACGATTTTCATTCCAATTTTACAAAGCGGTACTAGTTGGTACAAAAATTTAATTTAAAATTTATTATAAAAATATCCATTTGGTACGGATTTAGTCAGTTTTTTGTTTTTGATAGAAAAATGAACGTTTTATATTTTAACACGTTTGCGTTTTATGCACTGTTTAGCTTTCTGAAATACAATAATAATGTTGATGCTACTATAGATAGCGCACAATATTGCTGTAGTTAATAAAGTACATATTTTTATTAAATATTTATTTAACATTTAAAAGAGCATTAACTGGACTCAATTTTATATGGGCTTTATAAGCTCAGAGTCATGTAGCGAGCGCTAAACGAGGGATAGTTTTTAACTTGTTTAATTATTTTTATCGTGTATTGTATTCTAATATTTAATTCTACGAGATGTTTGTAAAGTACTTTTGTAAGTTTTTTCCGTAATAAATATCTGTTTTAGCTGAATTTCGTGCGAAGCTCAATATGTTGCTTTTAGTATTACTTGTTTAATATTTGTGATGTACAATATATATAAGACTACATTATATAAGCGTGAGATACATAGTATTTTATTTAGTTAAGCTTCTAGGTAAAAACTTTCGCAATTGGGCTATGGATTCTCTGAGGGACGATTCTTTGAGGGACCTTTGCCGAGTTTTGGAATCTTTTATTCATCTTTTTTTTAATAACACAAAATATATGTTATTTTTACTTTTGTTTCGAACATTACAAGAACTTATAGGCGGAAGTGGGCATGCAACGTGTGTCTTGCATTTGTAATAGGCTTATATTTGTTATTATGTCTAATAAATACGCATATGAGACGTTAAGCAAATTTATTATTGTTGGGGCGCATTTATTATAGTATATTTATGTGCATATTTTGCAAGGTGATTGTACATATGTGTGTTTTTAATAAGAATAATTGCATTATATAAATTTCCAATTTACTGACTTTATCTTCATCTTATAAATAAAATTAACGCTGCGCGCTTCTAACACAATCGTCCGATTGTGAATAAATTTTATGCAAATGATGTCCGCAATATAGTGAAGATTTCTAATATATGAAGTGAGGATTTCAACGTACAATGGCGTTCCAAATTAGTGCTATTTAATAGTGTTCATTTTGTCAATTTTTTAGGACTTTTCTTTGTTTTTGTAAATCATCATCCACAATCATCTGACATATCAATTTTACCAGAACATCAAGAATTCAAATTTGAAGAAGTTTACAATAAATCAAGAGTATCCTTAATAATCAATGTCTATGAATTATTATATTTACTAAAGCCCTCCTAACAGTTCTTAAATAAAATTTTACAATGAATAAATAAAAAAATAGCTTGCATAAGAGGCAAATTGTATAGAAAATTTCAATAAAAATACTTTTATATGTAGTTAATCTTTCATTATTTTATAATACTTGTCTGTTATGAAATAAATACAGAAATCAAAATGTTTGTCAGGGTCATAGTAGAAACAAGAATTTTTTATATTTTTGGGTGTTAAAGCCGTTCAAATCGGGAAAATCACGAAATATCTTTGCGTTAATAATTTAGTTACTAGATTATACTGTGTCTTTCATTTTTATACATTTTTTAGTTATATCACTATTCTTATAAAGCAGCAATGTTTTTAAAAGTCATCAACAATTAACAATGGTACGCATAGCCCTTCCTAAAAAGATAACTGGCTACTAAATGACTCATGTATTGCGATTTTGGAAACGTAGAGACGACAGCTTCCAAGCTTTATTTTCCTTGTCATAATTGGCGTTCCTTTTTCGATAACTTGTTATGTTAGTACGAGCGATAGTGTTAATTAGACGTATATTACCTATACGCAAAAGATAATACAGTTATTTGATAAATACAGGCAGTGAGTCACTTCTAATATAACAGTAAATATGTTATTTATAGGCACACTATGGCGATGACGTAGAAAGGAAAAGAAAGAAGGCGTGGGCATCCTACTGCTCTCTAAAACATATATTCAAATCGAAAATGAACATCAGATTAAAGAAAAAAGCCATGGACTCTGTAGTGACACCTACTCTACTTTACGGTTGCCAAACTTGGCCAATTAACAAGCAAATAATACGCAAAATACAGGTCCGTTAAAGAGCCATGGGAGCTGCAGGAGCAGCCAGAAAGGAGCATGCTAGGCTTAAAAATTAAAGATAAAATTTAAAATAGTGTCATCCGAAATATGATAATTATTGACGCGGTAAAACTAGCATGTCGCCTTAATTGGCGCTGGGCAGTACATATAGCAAGAACAACCGACGGCCGTTGGACAGAAAAGAGGCCCAGAGGGAGAGCACTACGTCGCTGGAAGGATGACATCGTGGATACGGCGGGCCCCGCTTGGACGAGGCTAGTAAGGGACAGACAAGGGTGGAAAAGGGTGGAGGAGGCCTTTGTCCAGAAATACGTTCCAAAAATGACTTATATGAAGGACGCAACTATCTATATTGAAGTAAAATATTATTATTAAATATGACATAACTAATAATTTAAATTGTGTACCAAAAATGACAACAAAATTAATATGTGAATCGCAATACCGTTTTGGAAATAGAGGCTTATTACTATTATTATGTTATTTATATCCACACGGAAACGGCATTTTTGAATACTTCAATTTCTATTGTAATTGCTTTCATGTTGTGAAAGCCCTTTGGTTATTAAATACGTGGACACACACCGCTTTGTTCATTGTTATTAGCAATTATCATTGTTATTGGATGTCTACATTTGGACTCGCTTTTGTACTCAGGTAAACCGTAAAAAGTGTCATCACCAGTTTAAGAAAGTCTTTCCTAGAATGTGATCAATTTATCATTGTTATTAAATGTCGACATTTAGACTCACCTTTGTACTCGGGTAAACGATGAAAATTAAATCTCAAATGAGGTTACCAACAATCAATTACAGTAACTAAAAGGTGAGAATTTAACTTCTTACTATTAGCCCATAATCTTCATGTTTTACAAATTTTCAATTCTTAATAAAATTCTTTTTTATTCATGCACTCATGTTCAATTTTTTTTAACTGGTACTGGATGACATTTTATGGTAATGAAGCGATTTTAAATATCAATTAATTATTTTAATTTAATTTTTGAAAAATTTGAGAAAAATGGTACAGTGTCATCTATGGCGTCAGGAATTTACTTTATATTTTTTAATATTACTTGTTTTTTTAAGTTGCTTCTTTTGACTGTTTATTTCCATTCCTTATCTTGTTCAATGAAGTATGTCTTGTTGATTGGGGAGCAGTCGTTGCTCTGTCTCAGCCTACGCCCAATGATACAGCCATTAAACGCTCCATTACCTTTAAATTGCGCTTTGATGTCCCTTGTCCCGACATCGAATCTGAACAAATTTAACAGACATCTGAAAATATATTTATAAAATATAGAATAAACGAGGTCAAGGAACAATCTGAATACGATACATAATGATTTTAACAAGTTATGAAAAAAAAAATATCTGAGACTAAATTTATACAGCACTGATGTAACATATAGGTGCAGTCAGATTTAAATGGAAGATGTGCATATGCATAGTAACAAAAGAATTGATTTTAGGCTTTACAGGACAATTACATTCACAAAAGTTATGCAATTCGCTGAACGACCTCATTGCATCAGGCGAGCGGAGCACTGATTCCTACATTAGCATGGATACAATGTGAACTCCATTACCTACAATGAATCCTTTTAAATTCATGCACATGTTTAATATGAAAACGCGCTTATATAATGTCTTTTTATACACAGAAACAAAAGCACAAACATAACATATACATACAGTAATTAAAAGTGCGTGCGTACAAAGTATACATGTCGGAAGTGAAACTTCTTTGGCAAACGAATTTTTAAATATTGTTTAAGGTAAATAAAATAACAAATCTAAAACTGTAGGCTTTAGGTTTAGAGGAAGGGAAAAAGGAAGATATGTTAGGAATTTAATGAATTTAATTGTCATTAAAATATTAAGTGTCGAAAATTAATAAAAATAATATAATGAAATCACAAATGACAAGTTGTAAATAAACGTGTTTTTTGTCAATATTAGAAATTATTGATTAAATTTACAAATTAGAAAAGAGAATTTATGAAATAATATTATATTTTATGAAAAACAGCATATTAAATTATTAAATGACGAGTGGCAAATTAAAATGCCACATGTTATGTGTAAATAATAAGACTACCTAACCTTCAAACGAATTAGCATAAAACGCTGCACATTTTCTTGATGCTAATCACGTATTTAATCCGTAAAAATTTGTCCTTAAGAAGTTTCACTTCAATAAAAACATTAAAACAATTTTTCAATGTGTTGGAAACAAAATTTTGTGGACCAACAACTAAGCTGTATAAGGAATATTCTACTAAATAAATAAAGTCATGATTTCATGATTCTTTGAAAAAGAAATACATTTACAAAGAGAGCATATTACTCACGAATAGAACTGTGGAAACTCGCAGTAAATACTAAAAGAGTGTAGGTGTTTGATTCTTATAAGAAGTATCACAAATAGTGAATGTAATATTTTCTAAAAAGGCTGCACACTTCGAAAGCGATTGTTTCAAATGTCAATCACAGAATTAATTTGAAGTACAATAAGATGATTGACATATCAGAGTTTTATATCGGCGTGATAAGTACAAATACGATTTCTTTAGAGTTTTCCAGTGGGTGGCGGTGCGGTACTGGGTCGTATTAGTTAACTCATTCGATGCCTATAAGCCACAGTATGGGGTCAACTTTCGCACATTAGGTATTCCAGGAAATAGGATGGTAGTGATCTTTTAGTTTTTTAACATAAAGGAATCTAAATTGACGGTGAATATTTTAATCACATTCGCTTCGCAGGTGACATCGTAGTTTTTGCAGAAAACCATTTAGACCTAGAGTGTATGATACATGAATAGGCAACAAAACTAAAAAACTTACTAACGCGACTATTGAAAAAATTGATATTATAAACGAATATATCTAAATATTGGAGTTTTAAAGTTAAAATGAAAAATAAACAAATAAATAGTAATATAAAGAAAAGACTTTATGAAACGGTTATTATGCCCTCCTTAAGTTACGGTTGTCAAACGTTAGAAAGTTAGGTTGTCCAAATTTAGATGGAAAGAAGAAGATGAAATAGAAATGTGCCAACGAAACATGGTTTCCAGAGGCATATCACTGGAATAAAATTAATGGATAAAGCTAGTTAAAATAAAACAATTAGAAAACGAACTAAATCACATGATATTAGGACAATGATCCGTTCACTGAAATGGCAACCTTCGCTGGGCAAAAAATTTAACGGAATGGGTGCCAAGAGAGAGAAAAAGAAAACAAGGGCGTCAAAATGTAAGATGGAGAGACATCTTTACTCAAAAGGTAGGACCAGGATTGATGACTATAAATTGGAACCGCGATACTTGGACGAAACTAGAAGAGGCCTACGCCCAAGAGGCGACTTCTACCTAAAGAAAAATAAAATAATAAATATAGCATTACAATTAAATAGTAGTATTGGTAATAATTTAATAATATTGACTTTCTTGTTTTATTGTAATTTTAAATGAACTGTTTTTAAATTATTGTAATTGCATGAATTATTAGTAACGTTATCATTTAAGGTAGTATAGTAAAGACTTATTTTTTATTTTATAAGCGTTGATAGAGAATAAGAGATTTTGTATTAGTCTGGTATATTATATAATTTCCGGTATATAGTGTATTACACATTGTCGGTTTCTAAACGTTCTGCTGTACGAATGCATATTTATCGACAGTGTAATAACGCACTCAACTGAAGCATCGTAGTCCCAATCCAGTCGAAGTAGATCTTGTAACTGAATCTTTGAAGGCAACAAATATATTGAATACCAAAAAAAATAAGTACGACATAGTCTTGTGATGACATGACGTATGAAGGACAAAAAAATTATTGAATCGGATGTGTAAAGGCAAAGGAAGTTCACTCATATGTATGTATATAAAGTTGATTCTAAGTGGTACATTTTAATATGTTCTGTTTAGTATTCCTCTGAGGATGCGATCCTATTTATTGCGGAAATACCGTCATAAAAAGATTTTGGCATTAATTTTGTCATTTTATTTAAAATAATCGCTTAAAACAATATTATTTACCTGCCGATGTTTGACACGAAGCTCGTCTAGATTCGCAGTTTGTTGTAGATATGTATGTATTCTTTAAATAGTATATAACTATTGTAAATAAAGTTCATTGATTTATTTTTGTTCTGTTTACACCCGCTCCTATCTACTGCTCCTCTCAACAAAGATTAGCTGGAAGAGATCGCTTCAAGTGATAAGACCGCTTTTACGACTTACTCTTTAAGATACTTCAATTTGGTCATTAATTTCGTCATTAATTTCGTTATCTTTTCATTTAAGTTTGTTGTTACATACTCTAAACAACACAATTTTAACTTCAGCACTTTTTGCAGTGAATTTTAATTGATCATTATTTCTATTTTATTATATAGTACTGATAAAAATAATAATTCAAATTTCTAAAATGAACACCACTTCCATATTTTTGACATTAATATGAAAAACCAAACATGATATAAAAACTGTTGTACATACATACATAACATCATGCCTCATTCCCATAGGGGTAGGCAGAGACAACATCCTTTCAATTGCCACGATCCTTGCATATCTCCTTCGCTTCCTTCATTCTCATTAAACCTTTCATACAAGTTCATCGGTTTAGAGTACTCCTGACCTGGTCGTTATTTAAAATGTCCTGGATTTGGTCCAGGATCGTTCGCCTTGGTCTTCCCCTTCCAACTGTTGTAGCTTTTATTAAATAATTATCACACATTTTTGACATTACTAGCGCATACACGATAAAGCATGACTTGTTACGCTCCGCCGGAGCCGAGCGTGGTAGCGAGAACGCAGAACAAGCGATAGAGAGGCGCAATCGGCTTAAGGGTTAGGCTTATGATGCCTCAATTCTTAAGACGGTATCACGTAAATATATCGTCCGAAAATCGACTTTATAGACAACAAATTTCTTAATATAGTTTTTTTTTTATAAAATATCTCAACCATAACAAAACCTACAAGTTTTTGTTTTCTGTACGGTATAAATAATGTTGTTAGATCATAGTTAGATTAAATAAGTCGTTCTAGTAATGAACTGTAGTTCTACATTACAAATAGCGATTATAACTTGTTCCAGATACTAGTTTAATTAAATGTTTCACCAAGTAGACGAATCCTTAGTTACTACATAAGGTAATACAGTAAAGAAACATGTTATAGCGCCACCTCGCTTATCTCAATGATCTAGTGCTAGAAGGATGTATATGAGTTAAGATCATATGGATCTTTTCGTTAATGTTATTCACCCAATCGTGTTAGGTTTTTTTAAAAGTGAAACTTCTTTAGGCGCCTTCTTTAGGTTCTTAGCGTCACGAGAATGTGCAGCGTTTTTTTATGCTAATTTGCTTATAGGTTAGGTAGTTTTAGTGTTTACAAATAACATGTGGCTATTTTTCATAAAATATAAAATAAAAATATTTGATAAACACTCTTTTCTAAATTTTTAATTAAAAAAAATAATTTAATATTGGCAAAAACCACGTGGCTATATTTGGCAATTGGCAATTTTTTTATAAATGTATTTGATATTTGAATCAATTATTTGTATTCATTTTCGACACTTATAATATTTTAATGACAATTACATTCCTAACATATCCTTTTTCCTTCCCTCTAACTCTCTGAAATCTAAAGTTTTAGATTTGTATAAATATAAACAAGACTTATATTTATACAAATTCGTTTGTCCAAGAAAATTCACTTCTGTCTTGTACTGATGTGTACTTTGTACGCACGTACTTTTAATTCCATTTTAGTAAATAAATTAATCGTGTAATTCATATTTATTGTTGATGTTGAAAATGTAGTATCATTTTCAGATATAGAATCTGAAGATATAATACGATTTCTGAGCTGTCCCAGTAAAGATGAGGTAACGTTATAAAGCATAAATATGTACAGACCCAAGTGCAATATTTAGTCTTTCAATTCAAAATATTTAATCCATGATCTTCATTAGCTAAATCTGCAGCTTTTTATTATGCACCACCTTTTTGACTTTATTTAATTTAAATAAATTGCCTAATTTATTGCTGATATTGAACCCTGTATATAAGTAAAATTAGTTTACAAAATTCGAAAATTGACTTTAAAATATCTAGTTCTATTTTATTCCGTCTATATACTTAATAATAAGTAATATAATTATGGCCGTTTTGTTTAATTTTGATGCAAATTTAATGATAGCGTTAACTCTGTCAAGCCTGTACAAATTCTAGGCTAATGAACGTTGAATTATAATTAGTAATAATGTTTTTTTTTCTACTTTGATAAAGTTACGTTTCTTTATGTCATAGCTAGATAATAGCTTGACAGTTCTAGGTCAAACTTGCACAATTGTAAGAAATTTGATCAGGTTCATAGTATAGCAATAAATTAAACACCTAGTTGCGTTGTAGAAAGGTTGTATAATCTACACTTTGTCCACGGTTTTTGTTTAGTCGTGGTATTATTTATTTCGTGTGTACATTTGTGGATTCTACTAACTAAAGAGCTATACCAGCTAAAATAAAATTATACAACGACGTTCGTTTGTTTATGTTATTTAAAATAAAAAAATATTGAATAGATACATTTGTACTATAACTCTGTTAATTTTACATTGTGAGCTATCGGGGGTGTAACTCAGTGGTAGAGTGTCTGCTTCGCATGCTGAAAGTCCTGGGTTCAAATCCCAGCACCTCCAAATCGTCCCTTTTTAAATTTTAAATAAGAATAATTTAATTTTTTTTTAACATGAGAGCTCAGACATGGGTTTAATATTTAATTTTAAATTCTAAATCATACAGTATACAGTTACACTGCATAATCGAAAATTATTATAATATACTGCATAAGTATTTTGTGTTAAGTTCTTTATTTTATTGTTTTTTTACTATTTCTGTATATTTCTTCGTTTATTATTGTTAAGGAAGAGCCGAATCTATTGCGACAGTGGTTACTTCCACTCTTAAAAATTAACTAAATAAACTATTTTTAATTTATTAATGCTTCTATAAAACATAATACTCCACACTCTCAAGAAAGAGGGTTTTTGATAGATTGGCCATAAATTTCGAAGAGTTTCTCACGTAATTTGCAAGTTTCATGGCAGTATTTTCCTGCAAATAAAAGCTTAATCTAATATTTTAAATTCTAGTGTCATGATGTTAGAAGTTGAGCTCCTGCGATTTTAGTGATTCAGTTGAGAATCGGCCAGCATCTATTTTTTGATCCCCCTAAATGTTAAGGGTGATCCGCCCCAATTATGATATAACATTCATGAATACATACAAGCCTAAATTTTCACCCCTTTACTCATCATTATACCAATATTATTTTTCATACCAATCATTATTTTTTAATAGCGATAATAGTTATCTAGGAAAAAACGAGTATTATCACTAGACAATTGGCTTATTTGAGTGGTTTAAAACCGTATTTTACTATGTGATCAATTCTTAAACGGTGTATTTATATTCTACAAAACTTCAGTTACAAAATAATATAAAAAAAGTTAGACAGAGCAGTTAGTACAAGAGCAGATGCAAATATATATCTAATTTATAATTTAAAAAATCGTTTGATGTTTTACATTCGCTAATACGTTGATGGCAATTAACTTAATCGTTAAACCCTATAGGTACGTATTACCCAACATATTTACATTTACACCAACACATGTTAAACGTGGGATGCATGAGGAAATTCTGGGAACAGTGGAACAGAGCGTCTTGTTTTTGTTTCGTTATTGTAAGCTAACAATGTATTTCATTAATTTTTAATTCTAATATTAAAAACTAACTAATTTACGAAAAACATCTATCCCTAAACCAGATGACATCTGTATATCAGGCGAGAGCGCTCTCATTCTTATGAAAGTAATAGTTATATAGACAAATTGTGTCTATTAAAGTTTAGTTCAAATATCCATAGCACCACGCCTCATTCCCATAGGGGTAGGCAGAGACCACGTCCTTCCACTTACCACGATCCTTGCATATCTCCTTCGCTTCTTTCATTCTCGTTAAACGTTTCATACGAGATCATCGGTTTAGAGTACTTTTGACCTGGCCCTTATTTAAAATGTCCTGGAATTGGGCATTCACTCTTGACTCATAAATCCTTTTTGTCAGTCTCCTTTCACTCATTCTCTCTACATGCCCAAACCATCTAAGCATACCTTTCTCGATTTTAGTGACTACGTCTTCCTTTATACCACAACGTTCTTCAACCTTTATAGGGAAATTACAAAAGCCTATAACTTTCTTATTTACTTATGAAGTTTATTGGGACAGGGTGAAATACACGGGTAACTTCAGCCGTGGGAATTTGAAGAAAACAATTCTTAATTAGCATCTACATCGCGCAAGGAATAACTTTGCTAAATTTTGAATAAGGAGTAAGTGATTGTTTTTCGCTTATACATATGTAAAACAGTACACGCGTGTCATCTGTGTAGTTTCCAACGAAAAATGGAGATCCATTTTAAGTGACATTTTAAGTCGCGAAGTTTAATAATAATTATACGAAGATAGATAGATAAAGTTTATAAATAGATACCATTTAATAATTTTTTAAAGATTTTTTATTGCTGAAAAATTGACATGACATTGACACCAATCCAGACTCAGAAAAATTAGAAAATACAATTCCTAAATTCCACCTATTGGGGATCGAACCTAGGACCTCTGCAAGCAAAGCGAGTACTCTCACCACGGCCCTAGCGAGGTCGTCGATTTACTTTTGGTACGCTATTCATCAAAATAATCCTACTATCCTGGGTTCGAGTCACGGGTCGGTCTAATTCAAAATCAATATTGAGTTCTCTATTAAGATTTTCTCAATATTTGCCCGAAGCTGGGAAGTTGGTGGTGTGCTTCACCCCCGTGCCTCGGAGAGCACGTTAAGCCGTCGGCCCTGCGCCTGATCTCTCTCCGATCGTGTCGGATTCCCGTCACATCGGACTATGAGAGCGAAGGAATAAAGAGTGCACTTGTGTACTATGCCTGCCAATCCGCAGTGGAGCAGCGTGGTGGGTCGATGTTCTAAAAACCCTCGCTCTTCGGAGTGAGGAGGCCTGTGCCCAGGAGTGGGACGTTAATGGGCTGCTACTTACTTAATCCTACAATTGCGATGTGAAAATGAGAACATATTTTAGCTTTTCTATCAACATTTTCGTATCATGTTTCGGACTTAAATAATATAATTTAATATATAGTTTATTAAACTTCTGAGGCGATGCATATTTCAGATATTTTTTATACAACTGAATATCAATCACTGACAATTTATACAAAATTTTGCACATCGCATAGAAACGATAACTTCCATTGGACAATAAAGTAGACGTTAAAAAGTTTTAACGATTTATCATTTGTCATAAGTTTTTGACGAGTATGGATATTGTTTGCTATTTATAAATTAATCTATAAGCTTGAATGAATGCCCGGTTATGTATTATTAATTAAGCAGTATTCTTGCAACATAAAGTATGACTTATTAAAAAAAACAATCTTTATAAATAGTAAGCTACTGACAACGCTATCGTAATAACAGATTAGAAAATTAACAGTTTCTTTTAATTAACTATCTTTCTTTCTTCGTGTTTACTGTCGATAGATTACTGTCTTATAGCGTTTTCAAATTTGAAGATTTACTTTGAACTCCATTGGAAGTTGACTTCCTTATAATTTAAGATTATATATAAAAGAAAAGTTGTAATAAAGCATTTGTTTACAAAATTTAGTCATTTGAACCATAAAACCAATTTTTAGTTAAACGAATGTCTTAAATTGAATATAGGTGATAAAATATATATTTTTTTCAATTCCTACTACCTACTAACACTAAATTTAAATTCAGTTTTTCTAACATTAATTCAATGATTAATATCAATAATGTACAGGTTTCTAACTATGAGTTTACGAACATCATGCAAGACGCTATTGACTTTAATTTGTTTTTTATATCATTAATTCACAATTTGATTAAGTATTTTTGTGATCTTTCCTTCTCATTTCTTTTATTTAATCACTATCATGTGTGGCAATTGGATGTTAATGAATGATTATTTGGTTTGACAGACTATGAATCATAAACACGGGTTGCTTAATCGAATCTTATTTTATTGGTACGGTGCGAATGTATTAGCTCTGTTGCAAACTTAGATGTTGTCGAGCCCTCTGACCCGCAATCGTGCCAGGATTTCTCTATTTCGTTAAATGTAACCTAATCAACATCTATATTTTAATGTTAATAGTCCGCTATTAAATTGTGCAAGTCCGTATGCCTATTTAATAGGGGCATTGGCATTATTGGAAATAAGAATTTCACAATTAACTGCTTACCTAATAATTATGTAAAAAAAATTAGTTGTCCGTAAAATCGGTTTACGGACGATATTTTTACGTGCAAGAAAATTGATGAAATTTTTTGTTGTTGTTACAAACCATAGAATAAGGACGATCACGCCTCTCTATCGCTTGGTTTTCGCTCGCGCTTGTATCTCAAGCGAAATGTGACAATGAGTCATGCGTTTTTCTTGCGTACAACTGGCGTTCATCGATTTCTAAGACGTTGTCACTAAACGTTGTGAAATTTTAATAATAAGGTTAAAGATCTTTATTTCTCATAAGAAAAATTTCACTTACATGACAATACGACATACAAGTGGGCAATAATTTACAATAGATATTAATACTAAGTAAATAAACAATTTATAACAGCGGGTAGACGTTAATAATAATATGTAAATACATTGAACATGCGCAACTAACGGGTAGAGACAAAACGTGTAAAATAAATATATTTTACACGTTTTGTCTCTTTTATTTTTACTAAATATGAAATTATTTATTTATAATGTGCACTTTTAATAGTTTCTTTTAATATCACATGTGATTTTGCGTACTTGATGTCTTTTTGTAATAATAATTATAAATAGAACTATTTGAATTTTGTGATTTCTTTCAGCTGTAGATAAAATTAACACAACAGTGAGTTTTAGTAAGAAAACTGCTGTTTTTGTGTTCTTAACACAAGTTTTAATATATTTTATACGATAAAACATTGGCACACTCTGGCTATGGATAGTATTATTAAAAAAAATTTAAATTCCCGAGGGAACTCCGAGCTATTATAGCTCATTTTATTCCTTATAATAAACGTCTATAAGTGAGTTTCTTCAAATTCTTATCTCCAATTAGTCAAGATATTTAGTAATAATTTAGTCCTTTCGAAGATTAAGGGAAGTAACAGAAAAAGTAACTAAGCTACGAGCTCTAATATTAGCTGAAGTACTAAGTAGAGAATCTTTACCAGTAAAAAAATCTTAAAGATTCTACCACATTAATTACTCGATTTAAATAAAAAGAGATTAAAAAGCTTGGTATTGCAGCAACAATGATACAAGTTTCATATTTAACGTCAATTATTAGATCGGTTATATTATAAATATTAGTAGTAGAATAAATACCCATGACTGTACAGTAGTCTTTAATTATATCTAGTTTTGGTGATTATAGTATTCTATATAACTATTGCTCCGTCCTATAAACATATGATTCGAGTTTATGTCGCATATATGTTAGTTATTATATATTCTCGTAAAGCAGCAATCTAAAAACTGACTAACACATTTAAATGCGTGCGCTGCGTGCTCCTTACGTAAACAAGGGAACTTTTAATAAACTTCGAGTAAACATTATTGTAAGGTTGATGTGTTGGTGAACATCAACGGTCCTTGGCTTTGTTTACTTGTAGAAATCATCCATAAAATTTCATTTCTAAAATGCATATTTAAAAATGACTTTGGTTTGGCCTTTGGGAGTCATTGTGGAGATTGAGATTCCGTTTTCGCTCATGAAACCCACGTCACCTTAAGAATTAGTTTTGTTAACTCGTTCAGTTTGAAATATATTAATCACGTGTAAACTTTAAGAAAACAATATCTCTCTCATGGTTGAATGCAACGATATGCAAAAATTTAAATTTATTCATCGACTGATGCTCAAGAATAGTTTATTCACATGTGTGGACTGCCTTATTGGTCTAATAATTACCATGTTCGGCCACCGACATGATGTCCTGGGGTTGAGTACGGGTCGGGCGAAGTCATAAAATTGAGTTTTCTATTAAGATTTTCTGAATATTTGTCCGAAGTTGGCGGTGTGCTCTACCCCCGTGCGTCGGAGAGTACGTTAAGCTGTCGGTCCCGCGCCTGATCTCTCACAGGTCGTGTGGGATTCCCGTCACATCAGACTATAAGAGTGAAGGAATAGAGAGCGCACTTATATACTATGCCTGCCAACCCACAGTGGAACATCGTCGTGGTCTATGCTCTAATAACCCTCTCTCTCTCTTGTGCTCAGCAATAGGACGCTAATGGGCTACTACTTACTTTACTTATTTATGGACATTTAAGATAAAGACACACAAACTCAAACTCTCATATCAATATACACTTCATTTGTGCCACCGTACAAACTGGAAAAGCCGCGAGCATTATATTGCGTGTTTATAAAATTTGATTTACAAATTATTTGTGGCCTCATTACACGGACTGTGGACAAGGACTTGATATAATTTAAGTGACATTAATATACCACTATAAAGTTGACGTCAACCAATAATTAAATAAATACCTAAAGATCATTGTCGACTTGTCAATCGTAATACACACAGGTAATTAGGAACGTGTCACTTTTTAAAAATCACTTTGACTACCTATAAGAAATAACAAGTTGAAAGTATTATATTCTTAATGATAATATAAAGCGCCAGAAAGGTGCTTCTCTCCTATTGATTTAATATACAAGCACCAAGAGATGAAGTTTTTCCTTCGATCTTCATCACGCGTGGATGATAGAGCCGTAGTATAATTAGATGTATAGAAGAAAATATTCGTAACTTGTCTAAAAACTGGTTTCCATTTTTCCGACAATAACTATTCTGTATTTGTCGAATATCTTTGGTTAAATATCGGTTTGGCACATATTATAAGACTATAGACCTTGAGTGACTATATTTATGATTTCCATTATGGCTATACATAATTAATTACATCTCAATATTAATGAAAACTATTAAATTGTTTTAACAATTCTTTCCTCTGAAAGAATAGTGAGACAATTCAAAAGAGTTATTTGTAAATGACACAAAACGTTTAAATCAACCTATGACTTTATGATAGTTTACAAGAAAATATAGACTATTCTGGATTCTGTGGTCCTTAAATAAACTTTTGAAAGTTTTGGGTTGTGTCATTATGTAATGCAAATTTTACAATAGAATTATAAAAACAGGCAAAAGAAAGCGCTAAAAACGTATAAATGATTACGACTACTAACCCATTTACGTATAGTTCATAATTATTTTAAAAGCAAAACTCTGAAATGGTTTTCTTCATATGATAGTACTGAGTAATTTTATGATGTGTGAACCTCATGATATCACTGCTAACGTACTAATTCTGCCAATTATCAAGATAAACCTAATTGGCACTATTAAGCCACTCAATGCGGAGGAGTGCATGTTGCTATGAAGTAAGTCAAACTATTCGGTGTATGGATTAAAATACTCGTAAAGTTAGTGCATTCTTACACCTACTATTGTTTTTAAATAGCTACTATACCAATATATATAATCATAGTAACTTGCGGTAGCGGTTATTCATTGCTTTTTATGATTAATTCGGTAATTTAAGTATTGCTAATTTTATCACTATGGAGGTGCACTATTTACTTTTTATCTAATATGTACCGAAATAGTTTTATCGCTGTTACAATTCGTATCGGTTCTAAAGTGGACGACCACTACTGGTTTCATAAATACATGCTCCCATATTGGCTTTTACCAGAGAACGTGTTATATTAACCGCCGTTCATGTCCACGCAAATTATAAACAGATAAAAAGGTAAGTAGCAATCTATTAACGTCAGGGATTTTAAGCATAAACCTACCAGGCTGCTCCACTGTAGGTTGGCAAGCTACACATATCCCAGAGTTGCTCCTGGGATTTGATGGTTTCCCCACAATAGTTTCCTTCACCGAAAAGCACCTTGACGAATTTTGAACAGGAATGAGAGACACACGTTTCACATAGAGATCTTAGTGATGCTGGCCCAGGATTCGAACCCATGATTATAAATAAGAATCCACCTGTCCAGTGGCATAACTTACCATTTATTGGAGGCTCTACCGCTAAAATTGTCACATACTTAGTTTAATTTTAACAGTACCACTTAAGCAGTTATCCTACACTAATAACTTTTTTTTGTTCAATATACATTTACATCATTTCACTTTCTTAGGCGAGAGGGAATGAGCTATAGTCCCCACGCAAGCCTACATCAAGAGACTTCACATTCATCTTCCATTCGTTAGCCTTTCGATAAAGACACAACTTTTTTCGAGCTTTCTGTTCAGCAAAAGTTTCTATTATATAATCAAAGTTTAAAGACCGGACCATGGAATTTTCAATATACAGAATAACCTAAGTCACATGACCTGCCTGTCCTATGTGCTTCGATTACCTCTTGGGCCGGTTGCCTTCTTGAGGCAGGGGCCTGTGGCATTTTGTCAGCCTTATAATTACGCCACTGCACCTGTTAATCCATCACGGCTCAATACGATATAGTAACATGAAATTTTATGTTGGATAAAGATAAAGTAAAAGTCACGTATAGTTGCTATCAACACAGATAGTGATATTTTGCCTGGTCGTGATTCTATCTAATAAAGCGCAAGAGAAACGAACGAGACCCCTGTGAGACGTCGACGGGCACACTCCTTAATAGGAGCTTAACTAATCTAAAGCTCTTGGCAAAAGCACGACCGAGCCTCCAAAGACGCCTGGGATTTCAAACCTAAGCGTTATTCTGAAGTGGAGCGTCTAGCTTCGTCTGAGAAAGCGTTTCATAAACAAATTCAATTGGTCTAAACGGATGAGTTTTTATTCTGGGGCGATGAGATCATTAGGTGAATGGCCGTGGCGGTAGCAGATTCGGTAGAAATGGGTCGCTGGGACTCCGTTGTGACATTGGAATGATTGATGCTTGTGAATAAGGAGTTTGCACGCATATGATATGTTATGACTTGCTGTTTCAAAGCACTGTAGACCTTTTAAGCGGTCTTAATTTGAATTATCCTTAATGTGAAACAGATTGAAAGACAAGACTGTTAAGGACCTAATTCATTATTTATAATATGGGTTACGATCAAGTACAATATTAATTCCAACACAACACCAAAATCAAAGAGAAAGAAAATGTAATGTTATGAATTAATATAATCGCATTCGACCAGTTTCACAAAACTCCTTTAGCTTTTCATATAATATTAATAAATGATAAAGGGAAATGTTGCTGTAACACTATTTCAATATTTATTTCTATGATTATCATTAACAAGTTACAGCCTAGTCAAATATAAATTTAAATATTAATTATCTATACACACGTAAAAGTCACTCGTAAAAATCTGCTACTGCTAATGGAGTAAAATTTTATGGTAGACTTCGAAACTAAACATCAGAGAGTTAAAATGGATGTTATTAAAATTTATACTATACTCGTATATGGTCTTAAAAATCAATCTTAAATATATTATTATATAGTTGTTAAACTTAATAGTGATTACAATTAACTTAAATAGCTTAAATATTGCTAAAACTAATCAAGTTTTCAATTCATCGAAGCTTTACTAGATCTAGACTAATTAATGGGTTGCTTAAAAATGTGGAATAATGTAATTGTCTAAAGAAATTATCAAATATTGTTACTCTCTTTTCCAACTACTGTTCTCTTTTATTGGATACAGGTTATCACTTGCCTGTAATCTCACCTATAAGTTGATAATAATACGATCTAAGATGGTAGCGTGCCCGCCAAATAAGAGCTAATTTTATCTCTAACTATTTCTACACTAACGGTTTTGTATGTGATTCCATATCTTGCTCCATATCCATGCTTTATCTATTTTGTTTTATTAAAAAATATTTCTATGATATACACAGATAGATATACTTTATTGCCCACAGATAATATAAAAAGTACAATAACTTATTCTTAATCATATGAAATGAACAGATTAATTTATTTCTTTATGATATTATGATAAAATAGATTTTTTTTGGAATAATTTACATTGCGAAATGAAATCTATAATTTGAAAGAATACTTAGAAGACAAACTGCCTCATTTGTCTAGTGGTTAGCATGTTCGACTACAGACATGAGGTCCTGGGTTCGAGTCCCGGGTCGGGACAGTTCAAAATCGATATTGAGTATTCTATTAAGATTTTCGCAATATTTGCCCGAAGTTGGGAAGTTGGCGGTGGTCTCCATCCCCGTGCCCCAGAGAGCACGTTAAGCCGTCGGTCCTGCGCCTGATCTCTCTCCGGTCGTGTCGGATACCCGTCACATCGGATTATGAGAGTGAAGGAATAGTGAGTGCACTTGTGTGCTATGCCTGCCAATCCGCAGTGGAGTGGTGGGTCTATGCTCTTAAAACCCTCGCTCCTCGGAGTGAGGAGGCCTGTGCCCAGCAGTGGGACGTTAATGGGCTGCTACTTATATAGAAGACAAAAAAGCGTGGGAGTGAATGAATTGCTCTATATGTATATAGATATAGAATAAATTTTAAAATATATATTGTATGGATGATGACAAAAAAACGTACACCCGACTGAGTTTGTTGTGGGCTCTTCTCAGATCAGGGCACGAAGGAACCCTCGTAACTTTAGATTGTAAGTCGTTCTTTAATGTTATCATCAGTCATTCATTTAAATAATATAGAGAAAAAAACGATATTTGACGATTCAAAAGTGCTGTAATAGGCTTGACTAAAGATATTTTGACTTTGAAAAAAAAATCGGTCAGTTACACTCGCTGCTATCACAACATTAATGTAAAACAATAAAAAACTTTTGACGATTGGAATTATGCTTATTAAACATAGTTCCCTAGTACATGAACGTAAGGATGGCAAAATTATGCGATGATCTTCCAGTTTTAATTTTACAGCCGTTTCGATGTAGCGAAAATAATTTTATTGACGCTTTGACATCGGCGGTTCACAGGCAATAAACATTATAGCTGCAATAAACCGTGTTTTAAACGTAATTCTTGATATTTTCTGCGTATGTTTTTCTTTAGGTTTTCACTTAAGACGCTTGTTATCTCATCTTATTTATATTTTTCATCATTAGTGTTGTTATAATCTTCTAATGGGTTTCTAAGAAAACATTTTTAACGGCCGCATTTCACTGTTAAAATATAGGTTAAGTTTAACCTGGACAAAGCGACAAATCTTCATATTCAAAAGTGACATGACAAGTGGAGCCCGAGACCCTGTTGATAGATGTCGGGGCCGCCATTCCGTTCATTGTTAAAATTGGTAGGCGCCGTCTACTCTCAACTACAAATGCAACCCGAATACATAACAAAGTCTCGAACTCTATTAATGACTCATCTAGAATATGCTATGTGAATGAGTAATTTTTTTTAACAGAAAATAGTGTTCGATGCAATATAACCTAATATATGAACAGCTTTAAAAGGGGCAACTATATGCAATACATCATTCAAATGTTTGTACATGATTATAAATTTGATAACACTATTCGTTTGCTTTTATAACACCGATCTCGTGGCAGTGACAGCAGAAAGTTTACTAAGTCAGAATAAATTTCTTAGATTGACATTTTTAAATTCGTTATATCATTTAATAGGATAAGGATTAATACAGAGGTGTGAACAATATGGTTTATAGGGCACTTTTATTAGCTTATAAATGTAAAAAAGCAGATATAGTGGCATAACTACAAAAGACATTAAACACGTAGACATTTTTGGAGATATCAATACGTCATAATATAATATTGTATAACATTTTCTAGTTCACTATCATCAATAGATTCCGCAGCGCACGCAATGATTTTTTGTGACTATTTTTTTCACACTTTGGGTTACATTAATGCATTTTTCTTAGGGATACCTATTTTTTTTAGAAAGTAATATAGCCGATGTCGCTTAGTGAAAATACAGCTTTCTAATTGCAAAAAATCTTTTGAAAGTGGTCCAGTAGTTTTTGTGTAAAAACGTTACAAACAAACATACATACAAAAACACAAATGTTTTCTCTTTATAATATTAGTTCAGACTACCTAGTTTAATACTAGCGTTAGGGAGCGTTTAAATTGTAAAAGGTATCATTTTGCTAAACTTTAAATCCATCGGGTGTGTAGTTTTGGATATCTCCTGATAAGCGTGTGAATGATTTTTTTTGTCACTGGGAAATGTTTTAACGCTAACTGGATGGAGTATACAGCTTTATACAGGGACTCACTGAAACCAGAATACCCACAAAAACCCAGCGGAACTCTCTTCATCCGTTATGGTGGACACCAGATGTTCGCTAACGCATTCATCTCTGGCGCAACGGATTAATCCGATTCTCTTATGCCTCCTACTGCAAGATAACGGCCTCACAGAAGGAGCAGGAAGGCGCCCACTAAGCTGGGCATAGAGAGATCACCCCCAACCAGCAACACTATGGTGTGGCGCTGGAGGCCCCAGAGCAGGCATTATGCCAAAGTACGGTGCGTCGTAACAATAGCCGCACCACATTATCGGCACGCAGGCGTATCCTCACATCCCACAATCTGGTACAAGTCCTTACCATGGCAACCATATCCACTAAGCACCTAAACCCACCTGTATGATAACACGCTATGTCTTATGAGAGCCAATCTTCCAAGTGGAGACCAATAGCCGCTAAAGTGATTGCGCCCGCTATAGGATACCCGAGGTCCTCCCTTTTTGAATAAGGGGCTGGTCGGATAAAGCCCTGATTTTCGGCATCTCAATGGCAACGGACCTTAAGTGTGTGAATGAATTGATGACTTAAGTAGCATAAGACCATTTTAGGTTTGTTGCTTTTAGAATGAAACCTAGAAACCTCCTAGCGTTTTATGTGAGTGGTTTTATTGAAGTTTTGCATAATAATTCTCACTGTTGAGACACAAAGCGATTTTCAGTACTCTTTTGCAGTTGACGACTGGCCGACGATAATAACGATGTATTTAAACTATCTGAAATCTGAAACTAGCAAAACAGTCCCGATTTACACACAAAAGATAATTATATTATTAAGCTTGAAAGCTTCGTCTCGCTCGTTTGTGGTTTATGAAAGTGGCGCTTCTCGCGGTCCAATACACTAAATCATATAATTTGGCTTTGCGCCGGACATAGAATAAGCAGCTGACAGAAATTCACTGTGATATGGTGAAACAGTTTTCAATATTTCTAGTATAATATATTTATTTATACATTTTATTGCATGTCTACGATACCATCAAATACACTTAAATATACGAGACATAAAAGTACAATAGGCGGTCTTATCGCAAAATAGCGACTTCTTTCAACAATCTTGGGTCGAAAAAAACTGAAAGCATTCATCAGCTACATTCTAATATATGCATAATAATAAATACATAAATAAACTAATATATCAGTAGCACTCAGTGCAACTTTCTAATAATAAAAAAATATTTGAAATCAGCCCTGTAGTTTTTGTGTGAAAACGTTACAAACATACACACGTGCTTACATACAAAAACACAAATGATTCCTCTATATAATATTAGTTTCGATAAGATAAGACCTTGAAGTAACGACCGAAATGGCAACGTCTTTCTTCTTGGCTGAATTATTACTTCTTTGAGTTACTTTATGTACCTACAAATATAATGTGCTGCAAGCTTTCTCTCTTCTCAAATTTGTTAACTATTGAAATACACACATATGTAAACGTGTCTTAGACATTTCAATGCGAGTAGTAGAGATATTACTTGCAAGTTCATAGAGATAATTAAACAGATTTTAATTATTTTATAACCCTCTGTATATAAAATATATTTTATAGATGTCCTTTTACGCTATGTTATTTATTTACAAATACTACGAAACAATGATGCAGTCCATTTAAACGATCAATATGAAATTTTTAAAAATGTGTTTAAAAATAATTAATAAGCTTTCAAAGCATTCATTTGTAAACGTTTTTAATGGTAGAGCAATACTATTATATTCAAATATAGATTAGTTATAGCAATACATTTCCAAAAATACACTTAGCTTTACAGAAGATTTGAGAAGACAGACATTTGAGAAGAGATATCAAACAAACTAGATTCAATGGAGCTCCTAAATATAAATAATTCGTTATCCGTTTGATTGGCTTTATTAGAAGCACTACGCGGAAGTTGATGATAGATAATTGCTTATTGAGAACAGTTTTCGAGTTGATGACTGAGAAACCCGTTATGTTGCTACAATTAATTTATAGAGTAAATTAATTAAAAATTATATTTAATGTAAGGATGTAAATTATGGATTTATTTCACTAAAACTTTAAATGAAGTGTAACTTTTTTTGGCGTATGAGGTTAACATTTTTACGGATGAAACGCGTGGTTAGCGTCACGAAGATGTGCAGCGTTTTTTATGCTAATTCGATTGACGGTTAGGTAGCTTTAATATTTACAATTAACATGTGGCATTTTAATTTGCCACTCGTCATTTAATATACTATTTTCATAAAATAAATTCTCTTTTATAAATTTTTAAATTGAAAAACAAAATTTAATTAATTTTGCCGATATTTCGACCCAGTCGCATGGATCGTGGTCACGACGTTACTCAATATGTTAATGAACCACGAAAATTTAAGTTTAAAAAAATTTAATTAATAATTTCTTATATTGACAGAAACACATGGCTTATTTGTTTACAATTCGTCATTTGAGATTTCAATAAATTATTTGTATTTGACTTCGTTAGTGGTGTGTAAACTAGCCGCCACCGAAGCCTAATCCAGATATAAATTTAATACAAAATACTATTTCCTACATTTTCTTTGCTGGAAATTGAACCCAACACCCTAGCAATGTGATACCTTATAAATTTTAATTCTTTTAACACGTATATTTATTATATAACTGTATGTCATTTATTACGTAGGATATATTTCATTATTAATTTATTATTAATTTCATTTTATAGCACTTCTCTACGGAAAAATTAAAACGGACAGAAATACTGTTTCTTATTGTTAATACTTCTTTTAGTGCGCAAAACAGTTGACCTATTCTGATTTACGATTATTTTTTGTGATACTATACGATTGACCAATACAATTTGTGCCTATGTAATTTATATATATAATAAAATTATTATATAATAAAAAGACCACAAATTAATAGAAAGCTAATTATTATAGCAAATTTGCGATTTTTTACGAACAGAAAAAATCTGAGGTTACAAACGTAATTTCAGTTGTTTATATAAATAGTAAGGCTCAGTAATCTTTCGCCATTGTCGTCGCTTCAACCGACGAATGTCCACTGCTGGACATAGGTCTCACGAAATGATGCCCACAAGGAACGATCTTGCGCCGCCTGGCTCTAGAGGCTACCGACGACCCTCCTTATATCGTCGGTCCACCTTGTGGGAGGGTCTCCCTACGCTGTGTCGCCAGGTCGCCATTCCAGCACCTTAGGGCCCCAACGTAAGTCTATGTTGGTGACTTTGGTTCTGCTACGGATCTTCTCTTTTCTGATTTGATCGCGTAGAGAAACTCCGAGCATAGCCCTCTCCATCGCGCGCTGAGTGACTTTGAGCTTTCGAATGAGGCCCATAGTCAGCGACCACATATTAAATGTTATTCAATATATATTGCGACGGTACTGTGAAAATTGATGTTTTTTTTTATTTTTCTCTAAATCGTGTTTAGAGAACCTAAGAACCTAATTGTTATTATAGAATTTGTTATATAGGAAGAGTACACAATAATCTTTAAGCGTTCTTAAAAATTAAATCTGAGATGTTTACACAGCCTTGAGATTAGAAAACTTGTACGTATTTAAGTCCAAGGTGTATATTTTCAGCACTAATGGCCTGCCAGCTACTGAGGTTTATTTGAAGTGGCTTTAGGGCCGCATACATATATTAGGTCGATGGGATGTTATGATAGACTGATATTCGCGTACCAGACTCATTTTGTAAATAAATTTAAAATGGCCAACGAATATATTCGGTGGATATCGTCTTAGTAAAGTGTAATTATGGTAATAATTGCGTAAAACTATATTATATAATGTAAAGATCTATTTCAATGTATACTTGTTTGTTATAAAAAGCAAATATGCAATAGCAATTTTGCTAAGAATAATCAGCATTCTACAACTTTTTTTACGAACTATTTTTTTAAATTAACAAAGACTTGTTGTGTTTCCATCTTATACTTACTATGAAATGCGATTAAATTGTAAAATTTATGCCATATTACTTTTGAGAAATATTATTATATTTAAGAATAACATATACAATACATCTGTGATATACGTTAGACACTTCGTATCTGCAAATTCACTGTGCTATTGATATTAAATATCAAAATCGTATCTTAATTATTGTATAAGTCTATAACGACAATCCATCTCATTATATAAAATGTTCTTCAAACTCTTCCTGTATAACAAATCTATAATATCAATTAGGAACTCCTGTTTGGATAAAAATTTAAAAACATTAATTCCCACAGTACCGTCGCAATATATATATATTGAATAACATTCTATACATTCCTAGTAATATTCATTTATACAGCGAAAAGAGCAAAATACCCAATTTTAATACAAGATATAACAAAAAATTGTATTGCCTTGTTCTAGGGTGAAGAAAAGTCAGAAATCATTTGTCGGGTTGAGTATGCGCATTTTTAATAAGATACCCGAATCACTTTTGCGTTTGCCTCCACATAGTTTTGGAAAATATGTTAAAATCGTGCTTTTACAAAAGACATATTATAATGTTGAAGATTATTTAAGCAACAATGATGTTTGCACTAAATTCCAGTTGCATATGAAAGCTAAACCAAGTATATAACACACGCACGCACGCGCGTACACACACACACACACACACACACACACACACACATACAGACATGCTCATACGTACACATTTTATTCAAACATTTAACATAATTTAAATGATTTTTGTTTTATTTTATGATTTTATCTTAATTTAATGATAACTTTTTGATGATGTACAGAGTTCCAATATATAATAGGAAGGGACTGATCCCCAAGACACGGGTACTCCTAGTTTGGGGGTCAATGGTAGTATTAATAAACTATGTAATTTTTGGGACGGATAAAGATTATTATTATAAACACATTGTAACAGCTATACTATCTTTAAAAGAGTGACCACTGAAATTCTTGCTCATCTTGTTTCTTTTCAGCGCATTCAACTTTCCGAACCACTAGTGATTTGTAACCAACGGACAGACTAATGACGATTTAAATGTGCTTGTTGAGCCTACTTGAACAAATATATTTAGTTTTGATTTTAATGACGTTCTAGTCAGTCCATCTGCTACAGGTTTGGCTCTTTGGTTGTTCTTGCATGTAAATAATTTAGACCTATCGTGACCTCTGTAAATAAACGCGAAATACACTTTAATTTTTATAAAGGAGTATATTTTCAATGCTGTATTTATACATCGTACACATACCCCATACTAAAAACACATAACATAATTTGCGGTAGAATTAGTATTAATGCATTTAACAGTATTTCAATCAGTTCCAGTAAAAGTAGGCCTTTTTTATATGTATCAGGCCTGTTCTTTTTCGGAAAAATATCTACTGCAATTAACAGAAAATATCAGTTATATACAGTAAAAAAACCACTTTACCACATCTACGCCGCACGGGCCATAAACTTTTAGAGCCACTTCCTTTAACTGCGTTTTTGTAAAACTGTTCGGCGATTATGAAATCCTGGGTTCGAATGCCGGGTCGAATTTATAGGAGTTGATATAAGCCGAAGTAAGTCCGCGGTATATTGTCCGATTTATCCGAATGTTCTTCATGACAAAGGTAAGGGAATTTAAAGTGCACCTGTTTTTTTGTATACCAGCGGTCGGGGAACCGGGATAAATTACCCCCAAATGTGATAAAATGAAATTTTTGGGGATAAAATTGAAATTTTTGTGAGTAAAAAGTATATATTTTTTTTAATTTGCCATTTTATAAACCTGTTAGTATTTCTTTCCATTATTGTTATAATGTAAATTGTCAACCCTCAATTGTACCCCAATGGGTTTCAATTTGTTATATATAGTTGAGGAAAAAAAATTTCACCACAGAAAATAAAAGTAAATAATTTCTTGTTATTTTGTAATTCATATGACATTTTTCTTGTATTATTAGACAAAAAATCTATTCTTTTATTGTCCACGAAAAAAAACATTTTAATTAAAAAACCTTTTTCAATTAAAATATTTTTATGGGGGCTATGTATAAAATTTAAACTGGTTTTTTCATCTTATACGACAAGAAAAATGTCATATGAATTATAAAATAACATGAAATTATCATTTACTTATATTTTCTGCGGGGGCGATTTTTTTTCCTCAACTGTATATTATATGTATTACTATTATTACCATTATGTATTACTAGGTATTACATTGATAAATTGAAATTCTTTACGTTTCAAAATTAACAGGGGGCTGTAATATGAAAGTTGTTAAAAAGAAGCGATTTAGTTTTCTTTTTGCTCTTCGCCTTGGGGTAATCAACTTAAATGAAAATCTATTTGGGGTGAATTAAAAAAAGTTTCCCTGACCGCTGGTTTATACATTTTGGTACTATAAAGTCCCCAGTAATAGTGGATTGTGTCTATTAAAATAAAATTAAAGTTTTAGTTCTGGTTTCTCACTGCAGGACTGCTAAAAGGTTTGCACAAATAATGACAAAAGATTTCCCAGAGGATGCTTAGTCAGATAATCTTTCCGGTTACTGGCTAAGCATGCGGGTAAGCGACCCCGGGTGCCTCGAGCGATTACTACCGCTCTTCAATCCCCTATCCGCGGCAGTAATGTCCTATACCTTACCCCAATGCTTCCCAAAACTCTCCTAATCCCATATTCCAAGCTCTCCTATCTAACTCCCATACCGATAAATGGCGGTATATCCATTCTCCGCTGACCTAAATGTCACAGACCGATAACGGGCAGCAGCGTTATCGGTGCGAGAGGGTCAGCACTGCGATCACCAACCCGCCTGCCAAGCGTGGTGATTACTGGCAAAACCACATATGATGACGACAAGGCAGCAACGGCCCCCAGTCCCCGGCAGCCCCGCTATTCCAAGCTCTGGCAGCGGTTTCGGTAACGGCGGGGCAGGGGGTGCTAAGAATCTCCGGAAGAGATTCCGCTGCCAACCCCGACGACTTGACCTGGCAACATACAACGCACGCACTTTGAGGACCGACGAAAAAGTCTTCGAGCTGGAAGAAGCCATGAGCAAGTTACACTGGGATATTGTGGGATTATCCGAAGTCCGTAGAGAGGGGGAGGACACGATAATTCTCAAATCCGGTAACTTGCTATACTACCGGGAGGGTGAACACCAATCCCAAGGTGGTGTCGGGTTCCTCGTCCACAAATCTCTCGTTAACAATATTGTCCAAGTAAACAGTGTGTCCAGTAGGGTAGCGTACCTTATACTCAGAATTACCAAACGGTATTCGTTGAAGGTCATACAGGTTTACGCACCCACATCATCGTATCCCGATGATGATGTAGAGGTTATGTATGAGGATATATCAAGAGCCATACATACCTCTAGGACACACTACAATATTGTAATGGGAGATTTCAACGCAAAACTCGGCGAACGAAGTGGGGCAGAGTTGAGAGTGGGGCAATTTGGATACGGGCAACGGAACCAGAGAGGTCAAATGCTGGCCGATTTCATGGAAAGGGAGGGCCTCTACATGATGAACTCCTTTTTCAGGAAACGGCCACATCGAAAGTGGACTTGGCTTAGTCCCGATGGTTCCACGAGAAACGAGATTGACTTCATCATGTCTACGAAGCGAAATATATTCAATGATGTCTCTGTGATCAATAGAGTGAAAACTGGGAGCGATCACCGTATGGTAAGAGGCACATTGAATATTGACGTTGTCCGTGAACGGAACAGACTGGTGAAGTCAACGCTCCGACCCACTCGCGCTCATATCCAAGACCCCGAGAGCTTCCAACTGGAGCTGCAAAACCGCTTCGCTTGCCTCGAGAATTGCGAATCCGTGGACGAGCTAAACAATAGGCTAGTGGAAACTGTCCATACGGTTGGGATGAAATTCTATAAACCCCGTAGAAAGAAAACCAAGAGATTCTCAGACCATACTCTTAATCTCATGGAACAGAGACATGCAATGAGCTTGCAGTCTGCAGCAGACGCGTCCGCATACCGGCAGATCAATAGACAGATCTCTAAATCGCAAAAGCGTGATGTGCGACACTTTAATGCCGAGCGTATACGAGATACCATCGAACGCAACAAAGGCACTAAAGTGTTCGCAAAAGATCTGTCTATCGGTCAGAGCCAGTTGACGCGGCTGAGGACTCATAACGGCGAACTCATTGCATCTGGACCTGAGATTCGGAGGGAGGTTGAGAGTTTCTATGGGCAGTTATACACATCGACCTGCAAGCCTATTGATAGTTTGGCTAAAGATCCTCGTGCCAAACTTACTCGACATTATACCGAAGATATCCCGGACGTCAGCTTGTACGAGATTAGTATGGCCCTTAAACAGATGAAGAACAGCAAGGCACCTGGTGATGACGGAATCACAGCGGAACTCCTGAAGGCGGGTGGAAAACCCATTCTAAAAGTCCTTCAGCGAATGTTCAATTCCGTCATCCTGGAAGGTACGGTGCCAAAGGCGTGGCATAGGAGCGTGGTAGTTCTGTTCTTCAAGAAAGGTGACAACACCTTATTGAAGAACTATAGACCTATTGCGCTGCTAAGTCATGTCTATAAGCTGTTCTCGAGGGTCATTACGAATCGTCTCGCTCGCAAGTTTGACGACTTCCAGCCCCCCGAACAAGCCGGATTCCGAAAAGGCTTTAGTACCATAGACCACATCTTTACGCTGCGGCAGATTATACAGAAGACCGAGGAGTATAATCGGCCACTTTGCTTGGCGTTCGTGGACTATGAGAAAGCCTTCGATTCGGTGGAAACATGGGCCGTGTTGAGATCTTTGCAGAGATGCCGAATTGACCACCGGTACATACACGTGTTGAAGTGTTTGTACGAAAACGCCACCATGTCAGTCCGTATACAGGACCAAAGCACAGCGTCTATCCAACTGCAGCGTGGAGTGCGACAGGGAGATGTTATCTCCCCGAAGCTCTTTACTGCGGCGTTGGAGGACCTGTTTAAGCTTATGGAGTGGAACGGACTGGGCATCAACATCAACGGCGAGTACATCACTCATCTACGGTTTGCCGACGACGTGGTCATTATGGCAGAGACTCTGGAAGATCTCAATGCAATGCTCGATGACCTCAGCAGAGCTTCTCGACAGGTGGGCCTAAAAATGAACATGGATAAGACGAAAGTTATGTCCAATATCCATGTTCCGCTCCACCCAGTCATCGTTGAGAACTCTACACTCGAAATTGTTGACGAGTATACATACCTGGGACACATAGTCCAGCTAGGTAGGTCCAATTTCGAGAAAGAGGTCAACCGCCGAATCCAACTCGGTTGGGCAGCGTTCGGGAAGTTCCGGAAGACTTTTTCGTCCAATATCCCTCAGTGCCTGAAGACCAAAGTCTTCGAACAGTGCGTGTTGCCAGTGATGACCTACGGTTCTGAGACGTGGTCGCTGACTATGGGCCTCATGCGGAAGCTCAGAGTCACTCAGCGTGCGATGGAGAGGGCTATGCTCGGAGTTTCTCTACGCGATCAAATCAGAAATGAGGAGATCCGTAGCAGAACCAAAGTCACCGACATAGCTCTACGAATCGCGAACCTGAAGTGGCAATGGGCGGGGCACATAGTCCGACGAACCGATGGACGTTGGGGTCGGAAAGTGCTGGAATGGCGACCCCGCACTGGACGACGCAGTGTAGGAAGACCCCCCACAAGGTGGACCGACGATATAAGGAGGATCGCCGGTAGCCGCTGGAGCCAGGCGGCACAAGATCGGGTCTTGTGGGCATCATTTCGTGAGACCTATGTCCAGCAGTGGACGTCCATCGGTTGAAGCGACGACGACGATATCTTAATTGAACGGACCATTTTTAAGAATTCCATGCGACTTCTGTGAAAGCTCATAGTGACTCAACACGTTGAAGAGACGAAACGCTTGAAGAATATCTACGTGATTAAAATCCAGAAGAAGCAACATTGCCCTCGTACATTAAAAGGTCGGTTAACATTTAAAAATGACACTGGGGAGGATATAGCAAATCGAAAGATGTCGAGATTTCAGAGGGCTAGAATTAAATATGTCTTTTAATATAAGTCTGATAAGTCATATGATAAACTTTTAAACGCACATGTAAGACGTGAAATGTGTAAATTTGTGTTTCCTTTTCTACACGTGCCTCTCCATCATGGAAGGTTGGTCAATTTTTCCATCTTCTTGTCCTTGGCTAACCGTAACAGTTCACCGATTGTTTTTATGCCAGACCATTCCCTTATATTACGTAGCCATGACTTCTTTATTCACCCCACGCCTTTTTTTCTAGCAAATTTCAAGCATTTTGCTACCCATAAATATAATTGATTTATTATTTTTTAATAACTTTTATTATGATCATATACGTTTTGAGTTCATATTTGTATAATCTAAACTAATATTATATAGAGGAAACAATTGTGTTTTTGTTTTTAAGTACGTATGGTTGTAATGTTTTCACACAAATACTACTGGACCGATTTAAATTTTGTTTTTCATCATTAGAAAGCTGCATTTTCACTGAGGAGATAGGCTATATTAATTTCAAAAATAGGGATCCCTAAGAAAAAGCATTAATGTAACCCAAGGCGTGAAACTAAAAATCTGTTCTCGCGGGCGCTGTGGTAACTGTTGACGATAGAACAAAAAAATGTTCTACAGTATTATAGAACGTTTTAATATCTTTAAAAAAGTTCACGTATTGTATGTTCAAGTATAACTACTTTTTTACAGTTTTAAAGCTAATGAAAGTAGACAATAATCAATTTATGTTATTCCCATCTCTGTTTTAATCTTTCTCCTATTAAGTGATATTTTATTAAGGACCGTTTCAATACCTGTATAATACTTTTTAATTTATTAAAATAGGTCTTTCCATTCAAAAGATATAACGAATTTAATATGTCAATCTAAGAAAATAAGTCCGACTTAAAAGACTTTCTATTGCCACGAGATCGGTATCTACGTGGGTGAAACCGCGGGGCATTGACAGTTTTAATAAATAAGTTTAAGTAGTGTCAATATGTATTTGTGATTTTGCGTTTTTAAATAGACACTACAATTTATGTATATATATGTATATAGGTGAGATTATGCCTTATTATTAAAGCGATATAACCGTTGATATGACAGCTCGAGATGTCAATGGATCAGAGACGATAATGGCTATTATCTGATAACTGGTTGACAGCAAGTGGACCACACACTGTACTTAAATTAATAGTACACTAATAATGCCACATATAGACGTACAATCTTTGCACCTAACAATATAGATCATTAGTAAAAACAATTTTAGTATCCCGGGGATTCAGATAAATTTGCGTATCAAAATTTTTAAATATAGCCAGTATATTTATATACTAATCGTAATGTTAAGGGGCAAGTATTTTAGAATCTTACTAGGATTGCTCATTATGTCTTCGTTTTATTGAGGTGTGGCTACAGGAATATTGCTAGCTTATTTTATGATATTGTATTGACGACAGGAAGATTGTATCTGTTTTATGTCCATATATTGTTTTTTTTTCGCTGAGAGCTCAATGCTTGACTGTAATCTCATCTGATAATGAGTAATAATCTTAAATAGCATAGCACTAAATTGGTAAGGGGTAACTTTTTTTAAATTGTACCGAAATGTAATTTTTTTGCTTTGCTGGATCTGGCTGGTAACTAGTCTTGACTGAAGCCTCTCAACAGTGAATATATACATACTATTTATTTTTATTCAACCAAGAAAGACTGCATTAATAAAGAATTGTTATGATAGAGTACAAGCCGAGTACATTTATAATGGAATGCGTTATTAATCTAAGAATAATCTACGTTTTTTTTTGGATCTAGTCAATTGATATAAATTGGTTTGAGATTTTATCGGTGAGATCATCGTTGTAGTTGACCTTATAGTTATATATTTTGCCGGTATAGCACAGGGTTGAAATGAGACACCATTGGTGTTACTCCATAATCAAAGATTTATTTAATGATTTTGATAATTTTGTGATAGCATAACAAGTAACACAAATGGTCTTAAATGAATAGCGTTGGTAATGCAGTTTCAAAACCAGTATATCCTCTGACATAGAGCATCATTAAGGAGGTTAAGGATACATTAATATTAAATTAATTTTGTTTGGGACCATCCCTATGGGATATTGATAATCGATACAAGATTAATGCTAATTAAGGAAAATATGCCGAATAAAGTTAAACTGTTCAACACTAGTTTCTGATTCGATATTAATTATGTTAGTTAGTGTTGTGGTGCTAATAGGCATTTTACCAGCTTGTTTAATAGGGTTTGTGTCGCTTTTGGATAAATTTAGAAAGTTTTTAATTTTAATTTATAATAATTTATGTGCTGTCGAGTCAAAAATTGGCGCATTGCTACGTAGCAACAATAATACATACTTCTCTATGGTTTTTGAATATAATACATGCTCCGTTAGCGCGTTACCATCTGAGACTATAACTTTACTTGTCATTGGATGAGGTTACAGTTAAACAATCCGTACTCGTACTCTATCACAGAAATTCTTAATCCAAAGAGATAATGTTGCCAGCTTTTTAGGAACACACCCTATGGACAGCGATGTGTATGCGGCTTATTATTTGATTTAGTTATATTTGAGTAAGTAAAGTAAGTAAGTAGCAGCCCATTACGGACCCACCACGCTGCTCCACTGCGGATTGGCAGGCATATTACACAAGTGTACTCTCTATTCTTTCCCTCTAATAGTCCGACATGACGACAATCCGACACGACCGGTGAGAGATCAGGCGCAGGACTGACGACTTAACGTGTTCTCCTAGGCACGGGGGTGGATACACTGCCAAATTTTTCCCAAAATATTGAGAAAATCTTAATAGAAAACTCAATATCGATTTCGAATTGGCCCGACCCAGCTCCTCATGTCTATAGTCGAACATGCTAACCACCAGACCAATGAGGCAGTCTATATATTTGAGTGTATGTAGTTTTATTTGGTTTATCTAGCTTTATAGACTAATTATTTAAAATATACAAATTGAATAAACTCGTACGTAATAAGAAAAAAGATCATGATCGTAATCGGTTATGGGGGAGAGGTTCAGTATGAGCATTGGAGCATTCCGCCAAGTTGCCATTCGGCAAAGAGTGTGCATACCCTGCGCATAATATTAAAATTGGAAGAGTCGAGGAGCGAAGCGGACAGCAAACGGGTGCGCGGGCGCACATTCAGTGGCCGCCAAGTCGCCGCGTCGAGCGCTCCACTCTTCGAGCCTTTACAACTCCGCAATCGTTATCGCACACGACCACTCTCCGAACGCAATTACGAATTGTTTAAAAATCATCAATAAATATTTCACGCGCTGATTAATTTCGATTCTGTTTCAGCGAACTATTTAATCAATTAAAATTTTATATTCGTTGCTAAGGCGTCAAATTTCATATTATCAAAACACGTGTTTATATATAGTTAGCGCGAACAAAACGCGGTATCGCCTGATCCACGTTTTTCACTGCGAGTGAATAAATTAGCTGCCGGAGCGTCGCCGGTCGCGTGAAATTTCACTTTTTACCGGCAAGGACTGTCTCACCATGTCTACAAGTCTAGCATGCCACACCAAATGGATCATTGATACGAGTGAGTATGCATCATTCACTTCTTTCTGATATTATGAAATTACCACTATAATAATACATTTTATTTAGTTTTGAGTATAATATCAGTAAAAGTTTTTCAGGCGTCGAACTTCTCTAGTGTATACATTTGGTATAATTTATTTTATTGTAATTTTAAGCCTGAATTGCCTTTTCAAGGCGACGATAGAGCTGAATAATGAGAACATTAATTTCACTATTAACTACCAGCAAGTTTTTAAATAGAATACGTTTATGGGTGATAATAAAGTAAATTTATTTTGCTAAGAGATATTGTTACAAAGGGGGAGGGTTACGGAAGTTTATGTATCATATCAGAACTTTTACTAAAACAAATTAGATTTAATATAACATTTAAACAGCAGTATATACGGATAAATATCTTTAATCATAATATATTTACATATATATCATAAAACATAACATGTGAAAATGAGATACTATTTATGTAGGGGCTAAATTAAACAAAAATTATAACTTTCGTTCAAATTATATTTTTTACATGGAATGTTTTATAACATCTTCTATTACATTATTTTATTTATTTTCTTTTTAAAACAGTATGTAATAATCCATTGCTGTTTTACTTGTGGACACAAGAAACTGACTGATCTGATTAGTGAGAGTTTTTAGAACTTAAACCTACCACGTTAATCTATGTGGACACTGCCAGTCCAGTAGAGCCAAAAATGCTTCTTATAAACGTAGATTTCCTCGGAGTTTCCTTCAATGCAAAGGGTATGGTGAACTTAGAAGAACATTCAGACATACAATAATAAATATAGCATTAACGTCCCACTGCTGGGCACAGGCCTCCTCACTCGTAGGATAAGCTTTACATAAAGTAAATTTTAGAGAGTCAACAGATGCTGCTTTGGCTATAATTCAAACCAGAAATATAGAAAAAAATTCGTATAACCGGATTTATTAATGCTATCAGCTTGTATACTATAAATCGAGTAAAGACAAATAAAACTTTTATTATCTTGAAATAGTTTATGAACGTGTTTAACATTTGTATAGATAATCATTTTCTTCCATTCATAATTATTTGCACTTGTATTGAACTTTGATAATGAAATAGATAAAATATAAATGATACTCCGTTTTATGATAATTGTTACTAAGGTCATGGTTTATTCATTTATTAATGTTTACCTATATATATTATAGTATACGTTATTTTATACTGCTATGCTTATACTTATAGGAGACACGATCAGGCGAAAGAAATATATTCATTTCTTTTACCTTTCCTTCGAATACGTGGCTAAGTATGTTGAGATATAAAAGATATTTCCTTAATTATCATTAAGGGTATTTTAGTCCGTATTTACATCCAAAAGTGTTATCACTTACTATCCCGCAACAATACAACAATCGGTAAAAAAACTCCAATGTTTAAAGATTTTATAAAAGTTCAAGTTACTCAAGTTACAAAAAGACAAAATAAATGTTTCCTATTTCCCTTATACATCTTATGTAATTGCTAGATTATATACATATTTTTGTTAAAATAAAAACTTAGAGACAGACAGACAGTTTTGGGTAGCTGAGTTCGATTAATATAAACTAAAATCAAACAATTTTGTATAATTACTTCAATCAGGTCGAATTAAAATAAAAAAAAATAATGACCTCTATTCCTTTGATTACAATAAGAATAGCTTAGCCAGACATATAGTAACTTTTATAGCAAAAGATTGAATATATTAATTCCTAGAATATTCAATGCAAATCAAGTTCATTTACGAACATCATTCAAATAAAAAATACACTATACGGTAAGAAATATACAAGTAATAACGTAAAAAATGTTGAAAATTGAAATAATTTTTTGAGTGTGGGTGAATGACTTGTATACGTTTCACATGTGCTAATTTTCGCTTTTGTCGATAGTTAGCGGAATATACCTCGCTATTAGTTAATAGACCTTGTGGAGCCGACGTGTGAATTGCTTTAGCTCGTGCTTCGATAAGAAAAGCCCTTGTAATATGTTTCATTTTGTTATGATGGCGCTAAAATTCCTGTCATAAAGCATAATTTATCTTTTTATTATTATTTTGTAGACCGAAAATTATATCGAATATCCAAATTTCGCTCACCTTTGAGAACTCTACACTTGAAATTGTTGACGAGTACTCATGCCCGTGGCATATAGTACAGCTGGGTAAGTCCAATTGCCCAATTGCAAGAAAGGTCAACCGCCGAATCCAAGACGGTTGGGCGTTCGGAAAACTACGGAAGATGTTTTCGTCCAATATTCCTCAGTGCCTGAAGACAGACTTCAAACAGTGCATGTTGCCAGTGCTTACAAACGGATCGGAAACGTGGTCGCTGATTATGGGCCTCATTCGAAAGCTCAGAGTTATTTAGCGTGAGATGGAAAAGGCTACGCTCGGGGTTCCTTTACGCGATTAAATCAGAAATGTGGAGATCCGTAGCAGAACCAAAGTTACCAAAATAACCCTACAAATCGAGTACCTGAAGTGGTAAAGTCCAATGAACCGATGGACCTTGGGGTCCGAAGGTGCTGGAGTGGCAACCCCGCACTGGATGGCGCAGTGTAGGCAGACTTCCACAAGGTGGACCGATGATATAATGGGGGCCGCCGGTAGCCGCTGGACCAGGCGGCGTAAGATCTGACACAGAGGGCATCATTACGTCAGGCTTATGTCCAGCTGTCTATCGGTTCAACCGACGATTTTCAGATCAAGTGGCATTTTATGGTTTCGCAAACCTTTCCAACCCCTACTTTTTGTCTTCTGGTATCCTTACTCATTCAACGAAATGCAACAACGAACGTTGACAATCACGTGGCCGTTATTTGAGATATTTCCTTGGTTGACCCACTCTCGTTGTGAAATGCAATCGGTTAAAGTTAGAGGGAGATTTATAGTATCAGTACATTTTGATCTGAAACATCTATAGTGGCGCGTGAGAAAGACAGATGCCATGGCATCGCGTCGCCACGTCACTTTTCGCTCAATTCGGCAATTCTCCTTCTCTTATGACACACCTACTTTTAGTATATAATGTTTTGTTAACTATGGTAAAAGTAACCTGCGAATTATTAAAAAAATTTCACATCTGCCAGGCGTCCCGTAAGGGATAGCTTTTTGATGACTGTATCTTTGCCATGATATTAATACCTAATGATAGTTTTAACTAGAAATACCTACTTTCCTATAAAATACTTGCAGAAGGCAGCGCGCTTCAGTATGGCTCATCATGATGTTACTAACATTCTTGGAATTTTCCCCGTCGATGGAAATTTTGGGATAGCAAGTAGGTTATGTTATTCCATATTGTATTAACTATCTGTACGAGAAAGTTCCGCCAAACTCCCTCCTAAATTTTTAAACTTTAGCGGGAACAAATAAAGTTGTTCACCCGGTTTTGGAGATCAATTATCCTTAACTAAAATTTTGTAATGTGTTTATGTTGTTTATGTTGTTGACACATATTTAAATAAGTGTAATATATATTTGGGTTCCATATACTTCGTTACACGGTCATCGTCGTAATTTAAATTGCCATAAAAATTTTCGTTTATTAAAGAACTGGTCATGCTGTACAATGGGTTATCAGGTCATCAATATAAAGCATAAATAGATGCTGTATCGTCCTCGCATATTATCTTAGCCATTCATAACAATTAAAGCGTTATTGTTAATTTTCGCAGCACTTTCGTGAGAAATATCAACGTTTTAGAGGCTATAATGGTTTCCTCCAATCTAACTCCAATCATAAGACAACTAAATTCATTGAGCAATATGACTAAATCTACTTTAATTAATATTAACTGCCTTCTATGGTATTACATATCACTATATACCTACATTTTATATGATTGCATTTAACTATTCATATTACTATTTTTTATGTAAGTGCAAATAAGTTGGCAAAGTTTTATCGCAATCGGACAACAGTCATGGTAACGTATGAATTACTAATAAGAAATTTTTTTTTTTATGTAAAAGATTAACATTGTTGTTACGTTGTTAAATAAAATATCTGTTTTATTTTCCACTTATTTGCGCTTTATCACATTATATTTAACATCCAGCTGATGGTGGTTTGACGTTTTCGCTAATATTGTTATCAATATATCATAAATAACACATGAGAAGATACAATAAAAGTGATAAAAATGTAAAACTAATAATTATGTGACGGCACAATAATAAAACCATCAAGTGCGTGTTGGGTCAACCCCAATGTAGGTTTCCGTATTTGGTAAATTATTTATATAGTTTCCTCCTTCCTCAAAGTTATTTAAAACAGCTTATATAAAAGTATTAATATGATTTTTCACATTTATAAATAGAATGGTCACTACGATAACTCCCCACTAGCTGGAACACTATTTCAAAAATTGGCATTTTAAATACTGTTTTTTAAACATTTTACAAACAGATACCTGATTTAAAAAACTTGCGCAGTTCATCCACATATTTTAAAAACTAAACACTCGCTTCAAGGAGTAAATAACAAGAAATAGACCCTCACTTTACGTGTGAAGTAAATTTATAAAAGTTCTTGCTACCTCTTTAGAGATGTAAAAAGATTTTCTGAGAGAAGCTGTAGGCAAACTGACATCAAGAAACTATTAAGGTTCCTTATTTACTATACCACCTCAAAAGTTACAGCCCTTTTTATTCTGATTAATTGTTTCTTGGTATTAACATATATTTCTTTTATTATACTTTTGATTTAAATCTGTTTTGATATTATGTGCGTTTATAATATAAAGAAATGTAACAAAAAAACAGTAGTAATTCGTTTTATCAATTTAAATTATGACTTCAAAAAAGGCATTAGCAAACGTTCGATTATGAATTTATGGCCTAAATAAAATGCAATTCATATTTCAATCACAAGCGTCTGTTACGTACCTCAGCGAGCGATAAAAGCAACTGGATTACGTCAACGAAATGGGTTAAATGGATTGTAGTAATAAAAGTAGCCCTCGCCGTGAACTCGATCAGCCGTGGATCCGTGGCCCCAGTGAAGGCCATGTAACAATATCGCGAGCACTCACTATTAAGACGGCGTCACACTAAATCAAAGCTCACAAAATGTGCTAAACTGGTCTAATACTTAATTCCGTGGTAGATGTCTTTATATTTTAGAGTGAAGATGTATTTACTACTCAAGTCTGAAACCATAAATATTACTGGAAATCATCTTGACTGTGGAATTTTTGACTATTTCCTAAATCAGTAATATTTCTATTTTCTTTCACTATAACGCGGTCAGTAAATGTATTTATATTAAGGCTAAATGGTTTTAATATGTATATATTCATATACGTATTTGTATTTTTCTTTTTGTTTTTCACCTCGCAAACATCTTAAATTGCATCACTCCACTTTTTTAAATAACTTATATCACTAAAGGTTGTACGGAATAGATTTTTATAGCAATAAGCCCGCCTTTACACGCTAATTGCCAAATACAGTTAAGATTTATTTTTTGTAATATTTTTGAAGTGAAACTTCATTAGGCGCATGAGAGTAAAAATTTTTAACCTCATGGTAAAAATTTTGCGGATGAAACGCGTGATTAGCGTCACGAAAATGTGCAGCGTGTGTGGTAATTCGTTTGAAGGTTAGGCAGTTTTAAAACTTACAAATAAAATATGACATTTTAATTTGACATTCGTCATTTAATAAATAAATATACTATTGTTTATAAAATACAAATATTTCATAAATTCTCTTTTCTAAATTTTAATTAATAATTTCTAATATTGCCAAAAAACACGTGGCACTTTTATTTCCAAAAAATTATTTGTATTAATTTTCGACACTTTTAATATTTAAATGACAATTAAATTCATTAAATTCCCAACATGTCTTCCTTTTTCCTTCCCTCTAAGTCGCGGAAATAAAGATTTGGATTTGTATAAATATGAAAAAGACTTAAAAATTAGTTTGCCAAAGAAAAATCGTACGCACGCATTTTTATTTATTTTCTGCATATATGTGTGCAATAAAATAAATGTATGTTTATTGCTTATTAATATTGTTGTTACAGATTATTGGAATATTTTCCAATTCGCGTTCAAATAATGTGTAGTCTTGTATAGAAATACATTCCATACAGGCATTAAAAACATATCTTCAAAAGTTAGTTAAAATTTGAGGAAAATAGTAATATTTATTATTTTTAAATGTACAGACGTTTAGATATATCATAAAACTGATTATTATGATATAAAATGAATAAAGCTATCTATCTGTTGCTATATTTTTTTTATAAGTCTAAAGTATCACGTATTAAGATTTACTAAATAATAATAATTTCACAGTGAGTAACATTGCGTTGAAGGCGATGAAAATGTATTATGTGAAACGCCATTAGTTGGTTTGCACTTTTGTTGAAATTTTAATAGCGTACAGTTGCAAATCTTAACAAACTCGGAGTAAAGATAAAAAGAATGGTAATAGCTCCTATATTTGCTTGATGATAGGTAATTTTTTCAATTTCTAAATACAATATTTTAAAATATTTCGAACACGGATACGAAACGCAATATATTTCGTAACTCCTATCTACTACTGAATTTTTTTTAACTGGCAATTCCTTTTGAAAGTGACTCCATTACTTCAAAGACATTTAAAGAACCAAATAATGTTGATACTGCAACCTTGTATTCTGTGAGGACGTTGTATTTCCCTGATTGAGCCAGCCAAACCACAAGCTATGAGTGACGGACTACAGCTACAATCTGTTAGTTTTTCGTACTAAAGATATTACCAATATTACCAAACGTATTACCAATAGTTTTTTGCTATTAATATAATAGTTTTTTTGCTGAGCTTCGTACTTCTATTGCTACTTTGGAAGAATAATTTTAAAATTCAAAACTTTAGACGGACACACTACAATCCAGAATAGTATATATTTTCTAGTGTTCAAAACTCGTTATTAAATCGGCAATAATGATACTGTGACACCACAAAATGTCTTGAATGTTATTGATTTATTTGAACTTTTTGTTTAATTTTCAAATGGTTCTCTCGAAAGATAAGCTTATTCTAACTTTGTAAATGATTTTGATTCGTCTATAATTTCTGGTGTCAATAAGATGTATTGAAGGCAATAAAATTGCCACTGCGACAATATAAACAGTTACTATATAGGCAGCTTTTTAAATATTTATATCTGTATATGCTGTAATAAGAGCACGTTATGTAAAAGAACGTTTATAGGAGAAACAATCAAGATGTATATTGGTAATGATCCCTTTGTACGGCTTTGAATACTTGAATAATAATGATAACAGCGGTCGATGAACGTGCGATCGTGAACTTCGCTCAAATAGCCTTCACTTCACCTTACATATATTTTATTGTTCACCTAGCATTTGATAGAATACACACAGAAACTGCCTCACTGGTCTAGTGGTTAGCATGTTCGACTACAGACATGAGGTCTTGGGTTCGAGTCCTGGGTCGGGCCAATTCAAAAATCAATATTGAATTTTCTATTAAGATTTTCTTAATATTTGTCCTAAGTTGGGAGGTTGGCTATGTGATCCACCCCGTGCCTCGGAGAACACTCTGATCTCTCTCCAGTCGTGTCGGATTTGCGTCACATCGGACTATGAGAGTGAAGGAATAGAGAGTATTATGCCTGCCAATCCGCAGTGGAGCAGCGTGGTGGGTCTATGCTGTAAAAACCCTCGAGGAGTACCTCGGAGTGAGGAGGCCTGTTCCCAGATGTGGGACGTTTCTGGGCTGCTACTTACTTTTACTTACTTATGCAGATTTGAAGTGTGATAACCGATAGTTTAACCAAGTTACAAGTAGTAAATCCCTGACACATTTATTTAAGTGTAAGTAATGTGCATTGAAGGTCGCGATAGCCCAATTGATAGATATGTAGATTCTTGTTTAAAAGTACGGATTGAATCATGGGTTAGCACCGCAACGTTAGGTGTCTAATTGTTGTTAAAGCAAATATCTGCATATCCTGAGAGAAATTTTGAGATATATGCAGCTTGCCAGATCGCAGTGGAGTAACATGGTCTATGCTGCTATGAAAACTCTATAATTAATAGAACACTTATTGCGTATATTAAATAAGGAAGGATTTACTTAAGTATGAGTTTGAGTTGTTTATAATATGTAAGATATAAATCAATAAACTTATTTATAGAATATTAGATAATATCATCTATAGTTATAAGAGATACGTGTACAACTTAAATAAAGTTCCGTTTAACCGCTTCTACTTGAATAAAGAAACGTCATTTGAAGACGCAAATACACTTAAATATATTCAAATCAAATCAAAATCTTTATTCAAGTAGGCCTATTACAGCACCTTTCAATCGTCAAATATGATTTTTTTCCACTCAATAATTCTAATGTACGTCTGATGGTGGTATGAAACGATTTAAAATCTAAAGTTACGAGGGTTCCTTCGCGTCCTGATCTGAGAAGAGCCCACAATAAACTCAGTCTGGTATTTTGTATTTTTTGTTACCGTCATCATTACAATATTATATTGCATTAATATATCTCAATTTAAATAAGAGCAATTGGTTCACTCCCACGCGTTTCTATCGTCTAAGTAATCTTGCAACTTATAATATGATTTTTCTATCAACTTTATTTTGACAATTAATAGAATTCATAGACCATTTCACAAATAATAGAATAAGGAAGACATTTCCTACACCATATAGAAAGAATTTCTCAACCCTTAATAGAAACAGGTATTTTAGTAACGATTTCCAATTTGAACAATAGGAGAGTGTTCCTAAAGGACATAGGATTTTAAATTTAATAATTAATACTCTTTTGACAGCTCTTCAACAATATTACCCAAACGTTAAAAAAGCATTCAAAATTTGAATTTGCTTAGACAACTTAATTATTACAATTAGGATTAAAGCAAGTCGTAATATTGACACATACATAATTATAATAACATTTAAAGATATTGTATAATGTGAAACCTGTTCCTCTAGAAAACATGTGCCCACGTAGTGTGGGAGCGCTATGTCCGGAAGTCATCTAGAAACAAAAGAAACGAAACTCGTCCATATGCAAATACTGGTAGAGAAAACAATATGTCTCTCGTATAGCATCGTAAATAGAGTTAATAATTCGATAATAAAACTTTAAGAACCATTGAAAAAGTTTTATTGCATCTACCTGTTTTATATGAGCGTACCAAAATGATAACGCGAAACGTCAATCGAATTCAATGTTAATTGCGGAAATGGAATTTTAATCACGAGAATCCTTTCTGTAGTCGATATGTTGACTTTTACAAACCTTGCCTTCTTTTTATTTTAAATTTTCAATCGAATAAAAATACTTCTTATTTATATTTATTATAACTTGTAATAGTTGTTACTTGGGTGATAATACAGTTCTTTCACATTTTTATTTCTTAATGAAATTATGCTCCTAAATGAAAAATAAATAAAATATCTGTTATTCGTATAGTCACACTTAACCACAATATTATTACAAAAATGAAATTATACAGATTCCAAATAAATTACGTATAAATTAAAGTTAAATCTCTTTAGTGTTTGTGTATTGGGTGTAAAGAATGTATTGTAAATTTAATTATATAATAATATTTAGGATATGCTTCATTGGTCTTGTGGTTACCATGTTCGACTACAGACATGAGGTCCTGGGTTCGAGTCCCGGGTCGAGCCAATCCAAAAATGGATATTGTGTTTTCTATTAAGATTTTCTCAATATTTCTCCGAAGTTGGGGAGTTGGCGGTGAGATCCACCCCCGTGCCTCGGAGAGCACGTTAAGCCGTCGGTCCTGCGCCCGATCTCTCTCCGGTTGTGTCGGATTACCGTCACATCGGAGTATGAGATTGAAGGAATAGAGAGTGCACTTGTGTATTATGCCTGCCAATCCGCAGTGGAGCAGCGTGGTGGGTCTATGCTCTAGAAACCCTCTCTCATATGAGTGAGGTGGCCTGTGCCCAGCAGTGGGACGTTAATGGGCTGCTACTTACTTTACCTTTTTATTTCGGATGTATAAAAAAGGATAAAATTTTACAGCGTCATTTATCTGAAAGCCCGTAAATCAAATAATTGAGGTCATTAAAATATAAAAAAAGTATTTTAATATTCTCCAATCGAATGTCAGGCATTTAAGAATATCAGTTGAATTGAACCGTATTTTCATATTTAAAATAAAATATTTTGTCTGTCTCTTCTTACAATTTATTTAAAGTTTTAGTTCATTGATAGTTCATTACAGGTCGATAATCTCCAGAAGTCATCGCCCTATAAAGTAAATCTATAAAGTCTACCACATTTTTTATAGTTCCATTTTTGATACAGGAACTCGGTGACTGGCCTACTAATACACTGAACTAATTTTTAAGGAAGTGAAGTAGAACAAATCGTAAAATATACGACATACGTCGCAAAGACCTTATTTACATCATTCTAATAAAACTATTTACCGGTACTATAATTTTTATACATATAAAGATCGTTAATTGGAGATTACTCTAACAGGCACAGATTAAAAATTGATAAATAAAAAAAAAATTAGGTGCGTGCGTACAAAGTACACGTGTCACAAGTGTAACTACTTTGGCAAACTGATTTTTAAGTCTTGTTTATATAAACAATCTAAACTTTTAGGTTTGTATAAATATTTATACAAACCTAAAAGTTTAGATTTCCGAGACCTAGAGGGAGAGAAAAAGGAAGATATGTTAAGAATTTAATTGTCATTAAAATATTAAGTGTCAAAAATTAATGCAAATAATTTATTGAAATCTCAAATGACGAATTTTAAATAAAACTGCCACGTATTTTTGCCCATACTACAGATTACTAATTAAATTTTCTTTTTTCAATTTAAAATTTAGAAAAGAGAATTTATGAAATATTTCTGTTTTATATTTTATGAACAATAGTAGATTAAATTATTAAATGACGTTTGGTGAATTAAAATGCCACATATTATTAGTAAATATTAAAATTACCTAACCTTCAAACGAATTAGCATAAAAAGTACAGCCAGTACATCTTCGGGGCGCCAATCACGCGTTTCATCCATAAAAATTGATGCGCCTAAAAAAGTTTCACTTCAAAAAGAAAAATTACTTTTGCAAAAATCTGTTTTTCCTACAAGTCTTATTAGTTACGTTGAAAAGTAGAATTTTCAATGCTGATCCCGCATTTTTCAGGGACTACTGTTTCTGCGATAAAATTTGTTATGCAAAATTATGTAAAAATATACGTAAGTTATCTTAATATGCCATGTAATATGCAAATATAAGGCTGTAAAAAGTTATACCAATTACTCTATGGTATTTATATGTCTTCAATGCTTTCCTGCTCCACTATTTAAAAACTTCCTTGAAAAAGTAATAATATATATGATTAACAAACCTGGCAACCTCGTTATATGTTTATAATTTCCTATTCTAGTAGAAATTTTAGCATAAAATGTAGGATGTATTCGCCTTATATCTATCTGAAAGTAGTCATTTTTTATTGTTGAAAATAACTTATTTGAAATATTATTCAAGTATAACAATCCATATTTCAAACAATGCACACATATTTTGTTATTCTATGTATATAGAACTAGCAATGTTCCGCGATTTCACCCGCGTAGATACTGTTCTCGTGGCAGTGGAAAGTCTACTAAGTCGGACTATAGGTTTATTTTGTTAACATAAAAGTTGTATTTCACTTAGTTTTTAATTACTATTACATTTAATAGGATAAGGATTAATACAGACGTATGCATAATATGGTTTGATTATTGTCGGCACTTTTACTGACTTTTGTAAAAAAAGTAGTTATAGTGGCATAATTACAATAGTTGGATATATGGTATCGCAGACTTTTTTGTAGATATTAATTAATACATCTTTAATATTGTAGAACATTTTATTTTTTCTATCATCAATTGTTTCCCCAGCGCACACGACGATAGATTTTTTCACACCTTGGGTTACATTAATGCATTTTTATTAGGGATCCCCATTTTGTTTGTGAAAGTAATATAGCCTATGTCGTGAGCAATTTTTTCATCATTAGAAATAATGATGAAAAAAATTGAAATCGGTCCAGGAGTTTTTGTGTGAAAACGTTACAAACATACATATAAAAACACAAATGATTAGTTTAGATAATAGCTGATTTACGTAACTTCGTCTGCTTACACTTCAATGTGCGACTTGAAGTACAATATAATTTTTTATTATTTATTAAAATTAAACCTATTCCAATATCAATTATATTAAAATGACACATTATATATACCTAAGTTGGTAAAAATCGACCAGTTTGAGAATATTATAGACTTTTGGGTTAAACACTGTGGTCGGAAAATTTGCATTTCTTGTAAATATAGGTAGCGCTCATTTTAATATTAGTATGACAGCTTCAAATCCTTTGGTAACCTAAAGCAACATTTATTGCAAATATATCAGATATGAACCAGCCTATTACACAAGTTAATTTTAACTCAAGCTTTTTATCAAATTTTCCTCATGATTTTGTATGAACTTGGTTGAACCCGACGTAGCGAGAATTTGTACTAAAATAGAACACAAAATTTAAGATTTTCCTAGACAAGATTTATCTGATATCATTAATAACTGCAGTTTTGTTATAAACTTCGATATATTATTAAAATTCGTGCTGCACGAAGTAGAAGCTTCCCAGTTTATTTTCGGTGCTGTTCTATTTTAACGAGTATCGAATTTAATTTTCCGGAAACTTGTAGTATAACAACTTTTGTTTGTATTAACTGGAAATGAACATTAGATAGTCCAAATATCTATGATTATATGTGATTACTATGTTAGTTTTAAAAGTTAGGTGTAATGTAAAGCTTTGAAATATAAGCATTAAGAGTGAAATGCCAGTAATCTTTCTTTTGTACTTGTATCATTTCTTTTTAGAACAATCCATCTAATATAAAAAAGGTCACACATAATGTAATAATAAATAAGGCGCAGTGAAAAAAATAAATCCCTACTATTCTTTAGATAACAAAAAGAGTAAGCAATGTCAAACCTCTATAGGTAAGTAGTAAATCCATAGGAATTTTAATTGAAGTGAGAGTTCTTTTTACGGATGATACATGTGATTAGTGTCACGAAGATGTGCAGCATTTTTTATGCAAATTCGATTGAAAGTAACGTAGTTTTAACATTTACAAACTTTTCATAGCATTTCAATTTACCACGTCATTTAATAATTTCATATACTATTTTTAATAAAATATTTCATAAATTCTTTTTTCTAAATTTGCAATTAAAAACAAAATTTAATTAATTATTACTAATATTGACAAAAATCAAAATCAATATTGAGTTTTCCATTAAGATTTTTTCAATATTTGCCCGAAGTTGGGATGTTGGCGGTGTTCCACCCCCGTGCCTCGGAGAGCATGTTATACCGTCGGTGCTGCGTTTGTTCTCTTTCCGTTTGTGTCGGATTCCCGTCAAATCGGACTATGAGAGCGAAGGAATAGAGAGTGCATTTGTGCGAGGAGCGAGGTGGACTGTGCCCAGCTGTGAGACGTTAATGGGCCGCTACTTACTTTTATTTTTTTGACAAAAAACACGTGGCAGTTTTATTTAAAATTCGTCATTTGAGATTTCAATAAATTATTTGCATTAATTTTCGACAATTAATATTTTAATGTCAATTAAATTCCTAACATATCTACCTTTTTCCCTCCCTCTAGGTCTCGGAAATCTAAAGTTTTGGATTTGTAAATAAGACTTAAAAAATTGTTTGCCAAAGAAATTTCACTTCTGACATTTGTACATTGTACGCACGGGCTTTTAAAGATAAATATTTCAATTGTTTTATTTTATATGTCCTGCGTGGTTGCTTCTTAAAAATAGCAAGTCTACCGTGAGTTTACAATTTTTTTAAATCAAAATCACATATGGGATTACATTTATACAAAAAATGCATTTCGTGTATGTCTAAAGATCTATAAAATGTTTTTATCTACAGTTTAGTGTATGTCGACTGGGCCAAAGTTTATCCCGACAGAAACATAAGTTATTAAAGAAAAAACAGATTGTTTTGGCTATTAAATATCAATAAGCACTTGTTTCTTTTTGAGATAAATATGTTTTTTGCGTCATCCACGTTGGCTATAGATTCGTTATATTACATTGTAGAAATGGATTANATGCCTGATTTTGTAGATTATTACCCAAGAGATCAACATTTACATCTCCAACTATAAAAATACTGTTATATCTCGGAGTTATGATAGATAAAGATTCTTCTAACGATTCCAAAAATATTTTAAAATTAAATTTTGGTGGCCGATACACTATACCGATGGCAATTTTAGAATGGTTAAGTTTTATTTCTAGCCACATTAGGCTTTTAGTTACATATTTCTTGTTGACCCAAGAATAATCTAGTATGGTCGTATTTTTTTATTGCTAATAGTCTAACGCTTGGCTGTGATCTCACCTGATGGTAAGTGATGATACAATCTAAGATGGAAGCGCGCTAATTTGGTAAGAGGCGATATGCCTCATACGGTTTCTACACAGCATCGTACCAGAACACAAATTTGTTTGACAGAACGTTTTTGCTGGTAGCGTGGTGAGTAGCCACGGACGAAGCCTCCCACCAGTTCAGACTCAGACAAATTAGAAAATACGATTGTCTAAACTCGCCCTCCTGAGGATCGAATCCGGGGCCTCTTATTTTTTAAAGCGCTGGGAAATGTCTTTACGCACCCCGATGAAAGACTAATTCCATCGGGAGTGTGGGACTAACTGATAACAGAATACCCATTAAATCCCAGCGGATCCTTCCCCATCCATGAGTGAGATCACTTCCCTAACTGCAATCTACTCTAGTGACCCGGATGGTACCGACTATGAGGATCTACCACTCAATAGAGTGTGGCATGAAGTGCATAAGTGCGACTTCTACCACCAAGCCTCCTCTGACGGAGAGGGAGAGCTCCAGCCTCTTGCACCCTTAGCCTCTCATTTGCCTCCTTAAAATAAAGAAGGCAACCATCCTCCACCCAATTTCACTGGCGAGCATTACCCTAATTATGCTCTCCAATGAAAGATCCCCTCTAACCAGCGACAACAAGATATGCCGCTGGGGTGCCCACGCTGAACACTCTGCCAGGGTATGGTTCGCCGTATCCACAGGAGCACCACACTCATGACAGGCGGACATTTCCTCACGGCCAATGACCTGGTGCAAGTACTTGCTGAAGCAAGCACACAGCTGCACCAGACGGTAGGAAAAGATCCGTGCCCCCTGGTGGGCCAATTGTCCAGGTGAGGTCGGATCGCCTCCTCCTTGACTATACCCGCATTTGGAGACCCAAGATCTTCCCTCCATTTTTCGATCAGATCTCTGGCGAGAGCCCTGATCCTCCGGATTTAGTCATCGTAGGAGTCAGCACCTCCGGAAGCCCTTGTACCTCACCTGCACTGATAGGACTTCCGCCCGCAGCTCCCAAGGGGGGCCGTCCGCCAGGAAATACCTGGGCCTCTGCTAGCAAAGCGAGTACTCGCGCCACTGCGCCAGCGAGGTCGTAATATATAGATCAAAAGTTTCACAGCACATTGATTATCAATCTTATTAACCAGGCCAACTTTGTCTCAATATAATATTGAAGACATCGCTAGTGTAATGGTGTAAGTTCTCGCTTGTCTAGCAAAGGTCCTAGGTTCGATTGAATTATAAAAAAATGTATTGTCTAATTTATATGAGCCTGGACTGGTAGGATGCTTCGGTCTTGGTTAGTTACTTCCAAACCAGCAAAGATATTCCGTTCCGGTACAATATTTTACGAAAAAACTTAAAAGGTAAATTATCTCTCACCAGGCGCGATTCCACCTGAGACTGAATAATCACTGGCCATCAGGTATGATACAGAGAAGCGCAAACCCGTCAGCAATAATATTTTACCATAAACACAATGGTAATATTATCAGCAAAACACATTACTTATTTGTTTTGGATTCCACAATATATTATACAGAAGATGAATAATAAATAGTGAATGGAACATAATTAACAACGTCATTAATTAATCAATCGCGGTTATTAACTTTATATCATTTTTAATATTATTATATAGTCTAATCTTGCGTCATAAATCATAATATTTTATCGGCGATACTTTTTATACATAATTAGTTGTGCTACCCACTTATTACTCGACTCCGTGGGAATATGAGGAATGCCGTTTCTAAAACGCGAATGGAATACGTACTTCAAATTTCAAGCCCATTGCTTACACATATACCTCGATCCCATGGATATATGGGAAAACCCGTTCCAAATGACCGGCAACGTTGCGAAAGGAAAACGTATTTATTTCAACTCAATCGGCCTAATAGTTTGAGAGATCTTGTGAGAGATGTTAAGGTACTATAAATTTGATGCAAAGCTGCAAGTTAACGGGTTATACGAAGGTGCCGTCGTTTTAATAGTTATTCTGCTATTTGAGACGGAAACCTATTTAACAAATCAAATATTAAAATCGATCCAGCCATTCTTGAATAAATAAATGGTGTAACGGACAGTACTTTGTTGTTGTAAATGATATATAGATAATAACGTTTTCTCCTCAAATAAACAATAGTTCACTGTACTTAGATATGAAACAGCGAAGATTAAATAGGCTTCTAAACCAGCATACCTCTGGGGCAATTCTGAAAATTTCTAGCCTGCGAACCTGAAATAAAACTTCGTGGTAGGTTTCAATTTCCAATCCATCTTTACCGACAAAGCCATTGCTAAAAATGGGATATTTATATTCATTCACGCTTTTATTTAAAGGTCGTATTGGATATCTTACATTGTTAGAGGAATCGTAATTAATTCTTGTCCCTTTATTTGGTGTTCTACTTCGTCTAATTATCAAAACGACTGTATCATTTTTCATAAGTATTGTGCGGGCATACAGTCATTTTATAATGAATAAAAAAGGATTTTATGAAGCTTCTAAGGGAACAGAAAAGCGGTTGAACATAACGAGGATTCGTATTTTATATAATAAAATTACTTCATCCACATAAACCATCATCGAATAGCCTTAGCGTCTTGTAAAGCTTATCAATTTTGTCAAATTTAGTAGGCAATTCAAAGTCGCACATGTCAATGGAGGTGCGTAAGAGTCGTAAATTATTTTTACGAACATGCTTGCTATATGTCTGATTAATTAACAAACGTGTCGCCACACCCGTTGTCCTTTAAGATTTATCGTTGCTTTTCGTTTATAGAAAACATAGTGAAAACCTGTATATTCCGGAAGCAATTATCTGGGATATGTGTAGCTTGTTAATTCACAATAAAACAGCACAGAACATATGCTCTAAAAAGGACTTTGCTAAATTTCAAGTTAATCACAAATAGTTTTCAGGATCTTTTGATTAGAAAGTAGTTTATTAATCTAAACCCAATTACGCATTATTGCCTGTCTAATGAGCCGGTTTGGTGTATATAACGAACCTAGGTAAATATAAAATTTTGTTTTATGTATAATGTATATGTTGATACAATTGCCAATAGCGGTTACGTTGAAAGCGCTTGTAAAGCACTAGCGTTGTATTGGTTGAAATATCGATAAATTCCTATATTTTTCGTGTCGTGGTATGTACACGTAAATATATTTTGAATATTCTAAATCTTCAATCATGTGGAGACCAGTACTTTATATAATTTACACAATAAACTAACAATGAAAAAGATCGCTAAAGGACTCATTAGGACTAGTTGACATTATCGCCTGCGATTGTTCCTTCGGGCGATGGTAGTAAATAATTCCGCCCGCCCACTGCCTTTCAAGTACTTCCATTGACAGTACTCGGTGTACATTTCATTTCACTATTTTCTCCTTGCACTCTGATAGATTTATGGATCGTTTCCTCATCCTACGCACCACCAATTCATGCTAAATATAATATTATTTCCTTTCATTAATCTATCCTTATCAAATCTATTAAGTAGCGATATTTGTATAATCTATAATTAAACCTATTTATCAGATATATAAAAATTAGTTCTTAATTTTTATATCAACGGATTCCAAGATATGGTAAAGTATTTATTAATCGATATTATGAGGATTGCTTGAAATTTAAAGTCATTATTGCTTAAACTGAAATATTATAAAGAAGCAACTATAAAATTTACATTTATATTGACGTAATGATATATTGCCGACGTATTTCTTAAGATTATTATAGGTCACAAAACAAAATATGTTTATAATATCTGCATTAAAGTAAAAAGATTCTCGTAAGGTTTAAAATTACTTTGCTTCGATATAGTAAACATTTTCCAAAAGCATGTTTACACGATTGAATACTTTTTTCTTAGACATAGCACATTTGGATAACACTACGAGATCATTATAGTTGTACCCGTTTCTTTAAAATGTTTTCTAAAATGATGATATCGCTATTAATCCTAACGGATTTCTTACGACGCCTGAGGCTCTTACGTAATCTGGATAAATCATTTCGCACTGTCATGTCGTTAACCTTGATTATTTTCGTTTAACAGGTAAATAAAATAAAAGATAAGAAAGACATCTTGATTTGACTCCATGTTTTGAAATCAAAACACTTAACTCTAGTAGACTTCTACAGCAATTATGAAAGCTTTGTTTCTCGCAGTTCTTGTCATTTATATTTTTGTCTACATTTCAATTCAATTATTTATTGTGAATTTCAATATTTTTTTTTAATTTATTTCTCCGACATTTTATTAGTTGTTTTACTTTCCAAGTCCAATAAGGAGTTATCATTAAAATCGGCCCGGTTACACTTGAATTTTAAATAATATAACTAACACGATTGTATTTTATATATATTGATATCGACCTCCGACCTATTGGTGCTAAAATAATCTTAGATTTATTTTTCCTACTTGCAAATCGATGTTTATGACTCCACGCGGGGTTAATGGCATTTTAACGTGACACCTTACACATTATTACAAGGATCAAATTAATTGGCCATATCTTAGCTATAAAATACAATACTGTATAGCCCTTAAGCGTATTATGACATCCACGTAGTTAAATATTTTCTACTTTACTGTCCGTATTTTAACGACATATTTTATATATATTTTGATACGTAGAATGATGGTAATATATTGTTTTTTGGCAATATTTCTTTTATTTTTATATAGATGCAACTGCTGCAGGTTGTTGTGTTAAATAAATATATCAGGACATAATTTATATACTGGGACTTCATTGCTTGTTACCGAACAATCTAACCATTAGACTATTGAGACAGTCAATATATAAGCTACCAAATGTTGAAGATTGCATTGGAGTCTATCGAAACTATGTTAAACTCATTCCAAGCTTAAAAGTATTATAATTGTGCGGTCATAGATTGAAGTCAAAGTCAAAACATTTTTACTCAAGTAGGCCTTTACAGTACTTTTGAATCGTCAAATATATATTTTATTCCCACACACTAATTCTAGTGCTCGACTGATGGTGGTATTAAAGAGTTCTTTAACACCACCATCAGTTAAAATCTAAAGTTACGAGAGTTCCTACGCGCCCTGTCCTGAGATGAGCCCACAACAAACTCAGTTGAGTATTTTGTATTTCTTTTATCATCATCATTACAATAGATTATAATTAGAGCAATTCGTTTACTTCCACGCGTTTCTGTCGTCTTAGTACCCTTGCAGATTATAGTAAGATTTTTCAATCAATATTTTTTTAACAAAGACTTTAATTTTCAAATGAACTGTCATTATGTTATGCTTTGTTTCTTAGCGACTCTCTTGGACCCAAATTGTAAATCATTAATGGATAAATGATAGACCTACAAACTGCAATATATTGAAGAGTAACATAATAAATTATATATAAAGTAGATGTTTCATGTTGTCGCAAGTAAATGTTGTGGGCAGAAATCTAGTTGCTAAAGTACACCTGTTCTCGATGCGATGAGTCTCACTTTGAAAATTGTAATAATTCACTAGATTTAGAATCACTGACTTTATAGACATTCTTTTATAACACTAATCAGATTTATTTTGCAACATTACCGGGTGAAAGACGTCACATTTAGAAACATTTAAATTAAAATGCAGCATGATGGAATGAACCGTTTAGACAGATATAGAGGACAAATATTGAAAGAAAGAATAATTCTATTACACAAATTGTGTCTCATTCAACATTATTGTGTAGGAATATAAGTCTTTAATTCAATTAGTTTTATTTATGCATAAGCACAAGATATATTATGAAATGACGATAGCCATACCTATTACTTCTTTAAAATTTACAGTAGCAGAAATAAGAGGGTTACAGAAAAAGCTACTCCGATCAAAAACTGTAGATTGATTTTATTAATTAAAAATGCGTGCGTACAAAGTACAAATGTCAGAAGTGAAAGTTTTTGGCTAAACAAATTTTTAAGTCTAGTTTATATTTATTCAAATCTAAAATTTTAGATTTCCTAAACTTAGGAGGGAAAAAGGAAGATATATTAGGAATTTAATTGTCATTAAAATATTGAATGGGTCGAAAATTATTATGAATAATTTATTTAAATCTCAAACGGGGAATTGTAAATAGAAATGCCACGTGTTTTTTGTCATTATTATAAGTTGTTAATTAAATTTTCTTTTTGAATTTAAAATTTAGAAAAGAGAATTTATGAAATATGTTTATATTTTATGAAAAATACCATATTAAATTATGAAATGTCGAGTGGCCATAATGCCACAAACAAAACGTGGCGAAAATGCCACATGTTATTTGTAAATATTAAAACTACCTAACCTTCAAACTAATTAGCATAAAAAAATGCTGCACATCTTCGTGACACTAATCACACGTTTCATTCGTAAAAAGAAGTCTCACTTTAATAAAAATTCCTATAGATATATTATTTATGAAAATATGGTAACACCTGTGTGAATTGTCTATTCGTCACAACACGATTTAAGACATGCGCAATATTTTATGTAAATTGCATTGACTTGTCAATGTGATTAGCGCCTTGCCGTAAAACAAATGCATATATAACGATAAATTTTTCAACATTACCACGTCGGTGTGTATCTCAAATCACAGATTTTCTAGAACACTGACACAATTTAAAAAACAAATATTATAGGAGAGCCCTTTATATATTCTGATTTGAATAAAATTTCGTTCTAATTAAATGAAATAGATCAAAGTAAGATGTGTTGTATGCCTTAATGGAAATCCTGTTACCAACACAGAATTTATGTGCAAATTACGCAAAATTTTAATGTGCTCTTTGTACTTAGGTATGTCAAGGATGTCACTTTAGACGGATTCGAACCCATATACCGGTTTCCTCAGTAAGAATGTTAATATACCAAAAAATGTGGGTCTTACCGTTGCAGTACGACGTTCGCTAGTGAATTCGTAATATGTGATGTTATTTCTGCCTGTTGCTAGTTTATTGAAATGCGAAAATGATTACGGACGTAGATTGATATTGTTGCATAATGAGGTTTGGAAAATATTTGTGTAATCGCTCAGTCTGCACTTTTATTAAGCTGACCCTGCCTACTTTACAATGAACATATATCTAATTAATAAATTTGTAAACTCGTAACATGATTTACGTAGTATGTCCGACATTAGTAAATTTGACACAACATTTGACATCCTGGAGTTCGACTCGGGATATATTTTACTTTAGATTGTAATTTTCAAAATCGTTATGTCTTTTGAATGGAATGATCGATTTTAATCATTTAAAAACTATTTTACAGGTGTTAAAGCGGTCTTTAATAAAATATCATTTAATAGGATAAGGATTAATACATAGGTATGAATAATATGATTTGATTATTGTCGGCAACTTTTATTAACTTTTAAAAAGCAAAAAAGTGACCACAGTGTCATAACTATATTAGTGGGACAAATCATATCACAGACTTTAACATTATTTTGTTCTATCTTCAATAGATTTCGCAGCGCACGCTGTAACAGATTTTTTGTTTCATACCTTGGATTACATTAATGCATATTTCGGTCCGTGAAAATGCAGCTTTCTAACGGTGTAAAAATTTTTGAAATCGATGTAGTAGTTTTTGTATCAAACCGTTACAAACAGACATACTTACATACATACAAAAAAAAATTGTTTCCTCTTTATAATATTAGTTTAAATGTGTAGACACTATGTCGTTATAATGTGTGCAGGTTGCTAGTTTTTACTATGTCAACAATTATAGTTATGATTTATTACTAAATAATTTTTCCATAAACATAATTGACATATATTTCTCGACGCATATATATTTAACACGTATTCAATTTATGAATATTTATAAGAGCGTTACAGGGTTTCTATAAAATATTCCACGAGTGAAACAAATATCTTCTTTTCTCTGTGTTTATCAAAGATCTATAACGCTATAAAAAGATATTTTCAATATTAATAGGAAACTAAACTCCTAATAGTTTCAAGTCTATTGTATTGATTCGATAAGATATGCTGTCCCTAACTTTGATACATACAATGAATCAAAACGGGAACTCATTGAATTGACGACGTACGAGAAGCATGTCGAAGCAAGCATTAAATCACAAATTTGCTGAATTGTAATGTCACTCTAAATCTCGCATGTCAATTGTTGTACAACATCAAGTTTTGTATTTAGGATCCATGGTAGGAAATTTAAGTAGCGGCTACATTAACGATTCAATGAGGACTGTTCAATTATTCTCCAACACATCAAAATGCTTCATACACATGACACATACTCCTACATATGTCAATTGTATACACCTATTCCAATAAATCATCCTACACGTAAACTGATTTTGTATGTAGGTATGATCGAGAACGACATTGGCATGCAATCTCAGCTAGCTATTCTACGAAATCAATAGGTGACGGTGGAAACTACATTCAAGGGGTCATCAAAATCATGTTTGCACGACTTGGGTTACATTGATCCTTGTGACCTGTCACACTTACGCCTTACATTTCACGTAAGCATTTTATAAAATATCATTGCCATTGAACTTTAAGTTATTACGTTAACATTAGTATTTTTAAGAATTGAACATTAAATACCGAGAAATCACATTATTTCGCGGCAGCATTTTTAAGGTCTTTCATTTTATAATTACACCTGTTTATGAAAATTCTGCAAGTTTAATTAAAACTGAAATATATTAGGTAAATGGAATCTCTTACTTTAAATATATTTACTGCGGCAACAACTCCAGTGATACAATGGACAAATGGACAAGCCTAATATAAGTCATGTTAGAAACAGCCTGTGACACTTCTCTTACAAGCACCATGCAATATCCCTTCACATGCTATTGCTATTTTAGTTTCTCTCTATTAATATTAACAGGTTTCTAGAAAGAATTGATTTATGTATGAATTATTCATCGATAAGTAATTCATGTGTATATATCATTCATAAGTAATATCCTATAGCGCATTTATTGTTTAAGCTGTTCTGGTGAAACACTTAAATTTTTATTATAAAAGTTTGTTTAAATTGTGGGTACCTCTATATTTTCTTGCTTCACAACATTCCTTATATTGTATGTATCCCTTGTACTATTTCTCAATAAGCCTATACCCAGTTGTTACTGAAGTTTACTCTGGATAGTATTTTGGGATAAAAAGGTCTAATGATTGAGACTCAAAAAGAATAGCTTCCTAGGATTTTAAATGGAGCTTATAATTTTAAAAGCCTATCGATAGCTGGCACAGTTTATGATATTTGTGGTCAATTTTCAATAACATTAAGATAAAATACAGCCTTATAAGTATCAAATATATGATGCGATTAATTACCTAACCTTGAATATAAAATTTCTACTGTAAATAAAATGTAATTTGCTCTTGTTTGAATTTCGTTCGTTTTTTATTTATAAATTGAAATTTTTATTACAGTCCTGAATACATATATGTAAAAAATGGCACTCAATTTAAAATATCTCCTTCATTTATAGATAGACAGGAACATATACAGGAAATATATAAACAAAGAATCAAAACTAAATCTAGGCGTGCAGAGACAGTCTTACTGCTGCAAGCAATTACTTCCAGACAACCTTTTGTCATATTTTCGAAACAGTGTATATATTTTATACTTTTTTACAAAATGCATTCCTTATGAAAATAATTGCAATCCCAATAAAGAAATTTCTTATATATTTTTATTTTATTATTCAATATAATGTAGTAACTCTGTAGATTGAATTAATATGCTAATTAAAATGTATTTGGAGTTATTTACTTTAATAGAACGATATGAAAGACAACTATAGCGTTAATTTTAACATTACATTAATATATAGATATAGTAATTTCATGTATTTTATTATGAATGAGCCCGATTCTAAGAGGTAAGCGTATTCCGGGTTTTAAAGCAAAACGAAGTCGCCATAGTCGCATTGTTCAGAAGAAATAAAAAGTAGTTAAACCGGTTGCTTTGGTGCACTAGGAGATCCCTTGTCTAGTTTGGACTCATGTTACAACCTGATTTGTTCGTGAATACATTAACTTAATTAATATTCTGAAGCCACTGATTATTAAATCTTTTTCTGACTTAGTAATGTCTTTAATATTTAACCAGATCTTATCGATATTATATTATGAAATAATACATATTACTATACATTATATCATTTTAGGGAAACATTATGGGAGCCATTTTTATAGTTTGTAAATTATTGTCAGATTAACTTATTACCTGGTCAAGAAGAAAATAAAATTTTCAACTAGTTGACCAGGTAAACTTCGTCTCAGAATCAATAAATAAAAAGCTGAATGATAATTGTAATTTTTTTTTTAACTATATTAAAAATGTAGTCAAAACTTAACAGAAACAAAAAGAATTCGTAATCTAACAAACGCGACTTTTACGCCCAAATTTCCGCCGAAGACCATAAAATATTATAATTGCGATCAGAAATTGTTAGTTGTCAATGTCAAATGTCGAAAACAAAGTATTCGTTTAAATTTCAATTGATTTCTAAACGACGGGACAAACGTCAAGGGTTTGACAGATAGGAATTGTTTCTAAACGAAAGCGAAATTGTTATTTTTACTATATTCCTAGTATTTTTTAAATTTATTGAGCTTTCAAACCTCCCCTGAACTTCCACAAATAATTCAAAAAATTATCCCATCAGTTCTGTCCTTACCAAATTTTAATAAAATTAACGAACAGCAATTGAGTTTATAAGGATAACCGAATAATGGTCGTAATATTGTTAACATTCTATTTTATAAGGTAAGAGAGTATAAAAACTTCATTAACCAATAAATAAACACGTCCAAATATCGCAATTTTAATATGTACAAATACTCGAAACTCATTTGTTTCAAGAATTTTATCACAAATATATTTCTTTAAGCAAAAGTATTGTAAATTTGTCCGCCTATTAAAATATTTACTTCATCTAAAAGTTTTTAGTATTGCTCAGATATGTATTTAGTTAAATGCATAAATTTAAGATAACGGACGATTTAAAATTTTCTGTATTTAACATTAATTGGTCTAGTTTACCTTATAAACCACTTAAGGCCTATATATACCATAATTAAGATGTCAGTTTTTAATAACTTGCTTGTTAGTAACATTTAGAATACAGTACAATGATACATTACTCGCTTAAAACAGTTATGATAGACAATAATTTACGTACAACAAACATGGTTAACGGATAAAAAATATTTGCTCAACTGTCATTTTAATTAAATAATTATCTGTAACCTTCTTTATGGCTTACACGTCAGTTATTCAAGTGATTGCAAGGCGGACGATGTACATGCATGATTGTAAATAATACAAGTAATAAAAAAAGTCAATCACTATGCCATCTAAAACGAACTTTCGAAAGTCATTGTATAGAAAGAAACCTTTATACCATTTTCGTTAGCTTTTAATAAATAGTAAACTAATATTAAAAAATTATATTTACATCAAGTTCCACCCACTAAAAGTTTAAAAAATGTATTTGAACTAGAGTGTCCACTCGAGCTAGTGACATTCTACATGAGCAACAAAGATAAATCCCAATCTACCTTCTAAATGTAATTTAATGATTCTGTTTACATATTAGAAAATGCAGACAGTCTTTTTAAGTAAAGCTTTCTGCTGTTGTAAGTTTTTTTCAAATAAAATTTTCTATTTCGATTTACTTTATATCGAGACAAACGAAGAACGAATCATTTGATATTATAGTTAGCTATAACAAATAAACAGCTAACATTGACACATATTTTTTTATTAATATATAAGTTTAATATTAAAAAGAGAATCTAAAAGGATCTCACATAGACTCGTTTGTAGCATGTTCATTCAACATAAAAGCGAATTCGGTAAACAATAACATATTGCAGCATCTTAAAAAGCATAAAAATCAAACATTATATACATACATAAGCTCATAAAACCTGTGAAGGTGCCGTAAAGCCCGTAAAACAAAACACCGTTAAGCTTACAATAAAGAGATTTTTACATCACACCAAATTTTTTACTTTTTCCATAATGGGATATAATTTGCTGTTTCTTATTGCAGGCTATTAAATGTTGTTTTTACAGAGTTCATTGTTTAGTAGCATACTTATTAATATATATTCTTGAGAAAGGAATCGAGAAAAAACCAGTGTTGTCCATATGGCAACCAGTTAAGCCCAAATCTGTCTTTGATCGTGAGACTTGGCTCGTTGCGACTACCATGCGATATCCATTGGCGTCAAACATTTCCAGTACCCACTATATTCTGTTTTATTTATCACAATTACATATATTGCAAAACCCTCTCTCCTATGAGTATGGAGGTCCGTGCCCAGCATTGTAGCCCTCATCTGGGGCACCAGGAAAGCATGCGCAAGCTGAACCTCTGGTGTCACTTACGGATGAAGAGTGTTGCGCCGGGTTTTAGTGGGTATTGCTAGGTCTTCTTCCCCGCTGAGTCCCTCACTCCTGACCCATTTAAGTCGGGGTAAGTGCGTAAAACTATTTCTCAGCACAAGAAAAGCACTGTAACCCGGCCCTCGCCGTCGATGGAGGCCGAGTGGTAGAAGTCGCACATATGCACTTCATGCTTCACCCTATTGAATTGCAGGTCCTCATAATCGATGTCAGCCGGGTCACTAGAGTGGAATGCGGTTAGGGAACCCCTAGTGATCTCACTCATGGATGAGGAGGGATCCGCTGGGTTCTATTGAATATTCTGGTATCTGTTAGGCCCACACTCCCGATTGGAGACATTCTTTCATCTTGGTGCGGAAAGGCATTTCCTAGCGAAAAAATATCCGTTTTTCAATGTCCTAGGTTATCGCCGTAATCTCAACCGATGGACATCCATTTTGAACTAAAACCTTTGCCAATAACATCTTCGCTTGAATCCAGCGGCTTAGCCTGCGTTCTGTCGACGTTATATTATATCCTACACTATAATAAATATCAACATTTTTAGCAAACAGAAAAATATATTTACCATAATAAAAAAGAGGAATTAGCATCAATGAGCCAACGTATATTTATGACAAAATTTTACGAAACTTTCAATACACTTATAGACATCAATATACATATTTTAAAGACAAAGGTTTATTTCGTGTCTTTAGCAGACACCAAATAAATTTGCGAATAATTAATTCGTTAATTGAACTTTCTGACGAATTGTTTTATACGGTATTTTAATTAAACGAATAAGCAATTGTATTAGATATTAGGTGGGCGTTTCAATATATTTTCAAATAAATAAATACATTACATTTTCCTTAAGTCTCTTTGATATCCACTAACCTCTGCTTAAGCTTTATTGTAACTGAAATTTTGTCAGGTACATATTAATTGATACAAATAATATTTCTCCATTTGAAGAGATCATAAGAACGAATGTCGTTTTGTTTCAAAAGTTAAGTCAGCTGTACCACGTATTTAATGGAAAATGAACGCGAATCATCTAAAGCCATTAGTGTTGTTCTTTTCAAAATATGACCTCAATGAAGGCTTGCTTACTCTAAATCACCTTTATCTCTGTTTGACAAAGATTGGTGGGAAGAGTTTGAGTTTAGGTCGTACGTCATTATTAGTCTAGACCCAAATCGGGTCAGCAGCGAGATTAAGCGTTGTACACACAATGTTATCTTTACTGATAACATGTTACTACGCGATACCACGAAATCAGAAAGTTGTAAAGATTAAACTAATCAAATAAAGCGAGATCATAATTATTCCATATTATCAAAAAGTTACGTGACGCTATAAAGCTCCGAGTGCTCTGACGAACTAACCTATCACACAGACAAAATGTTCGTAGATACTACTAAAATAACTACATTACTTTCATAAGTTATATGCTTTATACGATCAAATTAAGACGACTTTAAACTAACTCAATCACAATAAGGCAAACTAATTCAGCCATACTAGTTATTTTCCAACTGAAATAATGTAGAAATCAATGTTTGATAATATTTTATAAAGTACTTACAAAGATTCATTCACTAAATTTAATAGCATTTTTCGCCTCGTGTCTTCCTCTGAGGTACTACGAATTTTATTAATTTAAAGTGGAAAGCTAATAATATGGTCTATTAATCTATATATACAATAATTAATATTGAAGTAGCTGTTTTATTACATCAATATAACAACCTTTTACTAAAGACATATGAATATTTACTACATATTTTGCCATGAGTTCCTCCTAATTTAATTCTAAGTAATATCAGACTGGCAACTAGTTACAAATAGATATAACCATAGAGATTATGGTACAATATTTCTATCTATTTGTTTATATATGAATATGAATTAACCACCGAGATATGACCCCTAAGTCACAGGCTTACGTAGTTTAGGGGTCCAGGGTATTTTAATTGCGTATCTTTCTTTTTATGTCCAAATAACGTCATACAATCGTTTCCTCAGTCTTAGCTGGTTTTAACTACATTTACGGGATATCACCAAGTAGATGCAGCGTAAGGTGTGTGTTTAATGAAGTTGTAAATCACTATTAGTTTCAATTTAAATAAAGTTATCATATTATTGTTATGATTATCAGCCCATTTGTAGAGCTATTCCTGGTGGTGTCACTCTCGTATTTACAAAGATATGAGGAAAATGCAATTGACAATCTTTACTGTTCTTGAAACAAACTGAAAAAATCATCATAATCGATCCAATTGTTTAGGAGGCGTTCAGACACGAGTCAAATATAACAATAGTTGCAGACCTAAGGTCAATACCTTTATAAATATATATATAAGGTATTGATCTTAGTTCTGCAACTTTTGTAGACATATGTCATTCTACATTAGTGAATCTGATATGAATAAGTGAAAAAAATAGATAAGCGAAAATTGATGTTATATGTAGAGTACGTGTCTGCTATCGGTGCGTGGCAACTGAACGCAAACATTACCACAATAGTTACACAGATGTCCATAATAGTATTATATTATGTCTAGATAGGTGTAAGTATACATTCATGTAATTGAATTTATTTGTTTTACGTAATTATACACTCCAGGTACAAGAAATTTCCTTATATGAAATCATTTAATTGTATTGCTACTCATTTACTAGACTAGTAAGGTTATTTGATTTTTTGCATTTAAACTATGCACTAGCACTATAACTAAAGCCTCGTTAGTCAACAAATTGTTTTCGCAAACAGGACGAAATAGTTTTCGATAAAGACTGAAGTTATAAACTTTTAGTTATCATGAAAAACTTTTCTATTCTGATGAACAATTTCGAGATTTTATACACATGTAAGCCTTCATAAGTACATGGATTGCAATTGCGTGAACAAATCATACCCGACCTAATAATAAATAATCATTCGAAGCAATTATAACAATCGTTAATACTATACTGAGATTAACTCCTTTGGCATCTCATATTAACTCTCCAAGTCCTTTTTTAAAGTCTCTGTTATTTTAATTTTGAAGAGGCTGTTCGCTTTTAGAAAACTGGTAGCTTGTACAAATATTTAATGTTTTACTAAAGTTTACAATATTTTATCGTGAATGCTTATACTTTAGAACAAAGCCTTCCAATGCTTTTCAAAAGACACTTGTGAAAAAGAGAGTATGTTATGTAAGATTATCAACGTTCCTATGTAATTAAGATACTACTGTACAGTTCTTTTAATAATAAATAAATTCCGTATTGTCAAGTTTATTTTGGTTCGAAATCTATTCTCATCTATTTATTTAGATGAAATTAGAAGCAAAGCAAATATTGTCATAACCATTCTAGCATCTGTGTAAGCTAAACGATGTAAATCTTATTAAGAATGTTTACGTATTCAATAAAAATAAAAATCTAGGTTAACGTTTGTCAACAATCCAAAAAATTTGAGAAGTGTAATTGGGAGTGTAATAAATTTTCGTTGCTTAATAGCGTCTAATAATAAAAGTTTAGAATACAGATATCTAAAAATTTAATCTTCAGTTTCTACTAAAAGGAACGACACGCAATGAGATTCGTGGAGAGATAAAGTAAAATTTACCGTGACCACTCGTAAAGTTAATTACAAAGACAACCATAAACTGTTTTAACAAACGCTAAATTTAACAATCTGTCGTGGCGCCTGCCGAGCGCGCGCTCCTTGGTTCTCAAGAAAAATAAACAAAAGCGAATTGATATTACGAAGCCACGTTGCCTGGCGCCTGTCTTATCGCCCGGCACGTGGATTCTACGTTCGGCTCTTTCGTTCTAAAAGCACGTTCCCTAAAGTTTTTAGAGCTTACACATTTCGTGTCACTTCATCGGAGTAAATCAACAGTAAGATATGGTAACTAGCAACAGTAAGAATGCGCAACCTGAACCTCTGTTGTCTCACTTACTGATAAAGAGGGTTTTAGTGGGTATTGTGAGGTCTCCACCTTTGCCGAGTCCCACACTCTTGACCCACTCAGGTCGGGGTAAGTGTGTAAATGCATTTTCCAGCGCAAAAAGCCCATTAACGTCGGCACAGGCCTCCCCACTCATAGGAGGTAGGGTTATTAGAGCATAGACTTACCAAACTGCTCCACTGGGGGTTAGCAGACACAGTATTAAAAGAACTATTCGAATGGCTGTTACCACTAAGCTATGAGGACGCAGAAAATCTCGAAATCTTTTTATAGTACTCGCGCTCACACACATAAAACACATATACAACATACACAAAACACATACACCCACACCTAGAGTTTAAATGAAATATTCAAGTAGTTTTAGTTTCATTATAATTTTAACATATCTTTACTAACTTTTCTGTTTGTAACATAATTTTAGTATACGTAAACTCGTATACGTAAACTCTAATACTAACTAATATACGTAAACTCGGAACAGCCAACAGAACAGCGTTCCAACCCTAAACCCCATGCAACGTATAGTAAATAAGATTATCCAAATAAAATATTTGTATTTTTTTGTATGGTACACAAGTGCAAGCTCTATTCCTTCACTCTCATAGTGCGATGTGACGGGAATCTGACACGATCGGAGCGAAATCAGGTCCAAGACCGACGTATTAATGTGCTCTCTGAGGCACGGGGGTGGAGCACACCGCCAACTTCCCAACTTCAGACAAACATTGTGAATATCTTAATAGAAAACTCAATATCGATGTTTAATTCGCCCGATCCGGGACTCGAACCCAGGACCTCATGTCTGTAGCCGAACATGCTAACCACTAGACCAATGAGGCAGTTGAATCAATGGATGAGTGAAAAATCAACAGTAACAGTACTAATTGTTGTCGTCAAGCATTCGGATAATCGAATGTACAAGAAAAAGCAGCTTTTATGGAGTTGTAATACGAGATATAATGTGTAACAACAATACATATCAACGAAAATCAATAGTTATCAAGAAATTGTTATGAGTTGTATTTGCCAACATACGATTTAATTATTTATGTATGTAAATTTATATATTCTTAGATTTTATACATTCATATTAAAATATTGTAGCCTTAATCATGAAATAAAATATTTAGGTACATGTCTACGTATAATCTGTTTACAATATTTGGTAATTGATCATTGCTGCTATTCATTTATATTAAATACGTTTATATTTTTTTTTTTGAAAATACGGCTTGTAGGTATTTAATATACAAGGTTTTACTAACAGCCGGATAATCGAGATTCTACTGTACGAGTATGTTTGTAGGTTTCATTATATTTTATAATCATTTAATAATTGTTGCAATTTTTTCTTAAAGCCAGATATTGTTACTTATATTTTATGTCCCACATTTAAGTATACACAGACAAAGTTGCAGGCGTCAACTAATATATTTATCGAGGCTGGAAAGCAAATACGTAACCCGTAAATCCAAAATGGTCCATCACAACAGAATAAGTATTCATAGAAAAAAAATAAAGTTAAAAAAATAAAGACTAAAGTTATCACTTTATTGCTAAACAGATTAGCGTTAGCGGTATTATTCTAAGCTTTTATTAAAACAATAATTTAATGGTTCCATTCTCGAGAATTTGTGGTCACAGCGTTCGATCACGATAACTTCCGAAACTACTCAACTAATTCTGATGATTCTTTTTGCTGGATGTATTCTGACTTAGGACGTAATTGTCACTTTAATTAATTATCAAGAAATTGTTAACTAGTGCAATATTTTTTGAAACCAAGATATGATTAAGAATGACTTCTGATGTCAAGAAGGTTACATACACATGAAATATGTGGCGCCGTACTATGAAGTTCCGTACAAAATCCTTGTGTTTGTTCACGATAATATCCGACACAACTCAATGGATTTAGAAATTTTTGAAGTGAAACTTCTGTAGGCGCATGAGGGTAAAATGTTTACGGATGAAACGCGTCATTAGCGTCACGAATATGTGCAGGGTTTTTTATGCTAATTCGTTTTGAGGTTAGGTAGTTTAAATATTTATAAATAACATCTGGCATTTTAATTTGCCACACGTCATTTAATAATTTAAAGTACTATTTTTCATAAATTCTCTTTTTAAATTTTAAATTCAAAAACAAAATTTAATTAACAATATCTAATATTGACAAAAATCACGTGGTATTGTTATTGGCAATTTGTCATTTGAGATTTCAATATTACATACATACATACATACATAGCATCACGCCTTATTCCCATAGGGGTAGNTATTTTAATGAAAATTAAATTCGTTAAATTCCTGACATATCTTCCTTTTTCCCTCCTTCTAAGTCTCGGGAATATAAAGTTTTAGATTTGTATAAATATAAACAAGACTTAAAAATTAGTTTCCAAAGAAATTTCACTCCTAACATATGCACTTTATACGCTATCACTCATATTTTTTTTGATTATGAGGAATTCGTTCCAAATTAGGACATAGGGAGGGTTTTATTTTAATTTATAATAAATAAATTAATGCATTTTATTAAACCGAGAGATTCCTTTTTTTATTGTTGATAGCTTAGCGCTTGACTGTTATCTCACCTCATGATTCAGTTTCTTTGCTTTGCTTTGGTAGGGAAGCAACTAGCCACGGCCGAAGCCGTCCAGAAGGTGAGATAGTAATTTATATATCTTTTTATCTTTATATATATTTATACTTGTTGTGACACATTTATCGTAATTCGTAATAAAAAACTCTTTGACCTTTATCCATGCATAACAGACGACTTCTGTAAACGTTTGTTTATGGTAAAATATGCATGTCTGTCAATCATTTCTGTTTTTGGCTGTCGACTGCCGAAATCTTTCCATCTTTAGAATTAAAAACGAGCCCCTGAATCTTTTTATGTCATTGCAATTAATGTCAAATTGATGCTTGTGATTTATTACCTTTTGTTTTATTCGCGTTTTTAAGGACGATTTACGCCACTTGCATTTTTTGTCGTTACTTCAACTTAATTATGGGTTTAAATAAAATGTTACATCAAGTCGGATTTTCTTGTCTTGTTTCTGAGATTATAAGTAAGCATACACGTATGTATATGGGCGTAGTAGGAGATAAAATTATCTACCTAATAACGAAAAATTATGTAACATATGGTACCATTTGAGAGATAGCACCTTGAGTCAGCGGGCGGTTAACTCGTTGCGATAAAATCTTGTCATATTGCGTTTAATATCCGAACTGATTGAAATAGTTCAACGTATTACTAAACTATTTTATTGTCTAAATTTGTGTTTTGTTATAATCGTGTCTTACATAAAACTAGGTTAATATAGTGAGAACTTAAATAAGGACTGTTAAATTAATTTAAATATATGTGTTGTGTTATTTTAAGACTTGGAACAATAAAGGCCTAACAATCTTAAATTATTAATCATCAGTTTTGGTAAATTAAAAAAAATCACACTAGTTAATTGTGGAGTTATTTCTGATAGTATAGACAGCTATTTGTGTATGTTATAATTAATGTTGCTTTACTTTATTTGCAGGTAATTTATAATGAAAGTGCACCACAACAGGGGACGATTAATATCTATATCGAATTATAAACACAAAATATATTAAGACCATTGCTGTATTATATAGACGAAAGTAAATTAGGTAGCATGAAGAATCCATAGCAAGAGAGGGAGTATAGAGGCAGCATTGGTACAAACATGCGTGCTAGTGGCTGCCGAGGAATAAAAAAAATGGATATGGAGTGTTCGATATTGAAGTTCCTTTTGTTACAAATGGTGGTTGTGCGATGTACCGCAAAACATCTACCAGTGAATGTGCCAAGAGTAGAGTTAGCAGGCGACTTGAACGAAGAAGTCCAGGACAGCATTAGGAACCTTGTACATACCGGTAAGTAACTATTCCCTTTATTGAAAGCGATAAAATGTATTTGCATTTGATACGAATAATCACATAATCCAAGATGTCTGAAATTTTAGTCAAGGATACAACAGAATCTAAACTAGGCTATATTTTCTTGTCTATATTTCGGCAAATAAGACCTTGTGGTACACCATTATCTCGTTATGTAATTGGTAAATTTAATTATTGTGTTTAAATTTCAAATATCTCTTCTATTTTATTAACCTTTTGAATTGTATCACAAAAAAAAACAGTGTACACAGAATTTTTCGTTCGTTCGTTTCGTTCAGACAGAGTTATACGCAATAATAAATATCTAACCACCACTACGTTCTTAGTAACTTATGTACAAAATAGCTATTGTATTTTGTTGCTTAAGCCCAATGCCCAAGATACGCTAATAAACCCTCATGCCTCTCAGAACGTGTTTATAAATTAAATACAGAATTTTGTTATACTAAATTTTTATAATCATGACATTGCACATACATATATGTATAAATAAATATATAACGTTACCTTAAATTCTTACATAGACATTATTCTACAAAATTTAAAACTCATAACACCGTAAGCAATTAAAATTGACGCATGAAAAGATAATGTTAAATTTATAAACTCGTAAACCTAATCTTGTAAGTTGTTTTGTTGTTCTCGCGAGTTTGAAATGCTGATAATTGGATTCAAGCCACAAGAGACGTTCCGACTTTACCTTTGAAGGATTATCTCTCCCTGTCTGTTGATTTAGGACAGTCCCTGTTTCGGTATTCATTTTTAGTATTCTTAAATCTGATATGACATTGAAAACATTTTAAATATCCGCCGCTATTTAAATTAAAGTAACAATCAATGAATATTGAACAGCTGGGAGGTATCTCACAGCAAGCTTCTTTCAGTGAAGCGCATGATAAATTGTAGATATCGATTAGCTACAAATATTTAGGTAGGCGTTGCATATTTTTAAAATTAAATTTTGCATGTATCAAGAGTAAATTTAAAAGTGAAAGTGCTGATTTAATATCCTTGAAATATTGTGTGTTATAAGACCCAGATGGCAACATGTTTTAGTAATACAATATTATGAAGGCCGAATTATCCGTTATCCGGAAGAGCTCTAGACATCAGTGTTGGGTTTTACTTACTTTGTTTTACTTAACTTTATTTCTGAAGTGCGATATTTGGTCCATTTATTTATAGACTATAAGCCCATGGAAAAAAATAACCTGTGAAATGAACCAGTGTGAATAACGCTTAGAAAGCTGTTACTATATCATTATTTTTTGTAAATAATTAATTTTTTTACCTAATATTTTTATTTCATAACATTTATAATCTTCGGTCATAAATAAATGGTCTTACGGCAGTAATAACTCGGTAAATCCTGAAATGTAAATAATTGTTGTTAGATCATAAATTTATGTAAGGCAACTTTGTTTGATTAAATTTTATTAAATATTACCGTTGCCTTATATGCCTAGTATAGCCGTACATTATAAATGGTGGCAAATAAAAATATTAGGATAAAAAAATAATTATTAATTCGTGTACTCACCCGTACGGCTAAGAAATGACGACATAGCGCTCAAAGTTATTTAATAATATAGAAACAGCCTTCTAAGTCACACTGGTTCATTTCACAGTTCAGCAAACAAAAATTAATTACAAAGATTACTACTAAATTTAACAGAATGTCATTATAAATTCTATGTCAATACTTAACTATCTAAAAGTCCTTAAAAGAAACTAACTACTGGAATACATGCAATTTAATATATAATTTATATACCGGAGAATCGTACCTGGCCATTAACATTTACTATGGCTTAAAAAAATGGAAGTACACATAGAAGACTTGACGATCTAAATGTTGCTACTCGTATGTCACTAATTTCAAAGAATAGGAAAGATATTTTTATGATATAATATATTATGATTTATATATGAGTGACTGAGACTCAGTGAACGAGTTCAAACCGGTTGACCTAGAGCCTTATAATTTCGCATAGACACTTCTCGATTAATGTAAACAACTGTTTAGCAATATTTGATGAATTGTAGGCGTATCTTGGGACTAATAATCCCGTTGTATTAATTTTATGGGTGTTCTTAATTGTGTTACGTGCTCTTTTACAAATATAGTGAATATGTTAAATTATTAATTCATGATTAACGCGTAACCGAAACTCCTTAGGGACGTGATATTCAGATAGAAGTGATTTTTGTAACGAAGAAACTCTTTAAGGAACTATTTGTCAAAAATTAAAGTCATAGTCGTTAAACAAGAATGGTAAAGATACACCTCAATGTGTAAGATTATTTAAGCGTCAGTCTAATTTCCTTAATATACAATCATAGAGCAAGACCTATCTCGGTAACCGCTATGGGATACATCGGTTTAAATGTTGGAAGAATGTTATAAGAATTGATGTTAAATAGGGCCTAATGTTCTAGTACAAACTCCATTTAATAATTTACAACTGTTATTAGTTTCAACTGCCTCATTGGTCTAGTGGTTAGCATGTTCGACTACAGACATGAGGTCCTGGGTTCGAGTCCCGGGTCGGGCCAATTCAAAAATCAATATTGAGTTTTCTATTAAGATTTTCTCAATATTTGCCCGAAGTTGGGAAGTTGGCGGTGTGATCCACCCCCGTGCCTCGGAGAGCACGTTAAGCCGTCGGTCCTGCGCCTGATCTCTCTCCGGTCGTGTCGGATTCCCGTCACATCGGACTATGAGAGTGAAGGAATAGAGAGTGCACTTGTGTACTATGCCTGCCAATCCGCAGTGGAGCAGTGTGGTGGGTCTATGCTCTAAAAACCCTCGCTCCTCGGAGTGAGGAGGCCTGTGCCCAGCCGTGGGACGTTAATGGGCTGCTACTTACATACTTACTATTAGTTTCAATGATGGCAATATTTTCTATTATTATTTCACAAACGTGTGATTACTTTAATACATTGTATTAATTTAGCATTAGGAAATTGGAAAGAATATAACTAGTTTTGAGTTAAATTATTGTTTGTTCTTGAAAGTCATGGCGTCTAAGTTCTCGTATTGATTATTTATTATCAATTAATCATTCCTTTTGTTGCTACAGAAAAAACTCCTACATGTGTTAGAGGTTATTTCATTGCATTTAACTTCGTGTTGGAATTATGTTCCAAAATTTGAATCTAAACTATATATGTATATATTGAAAATTGATTTGAAATAAAGCAAGCGAATCCTTTCCCAATTTAGTATGTGTGCCTATGTGCTTACGTGATCAGCTCGTTCATTATATGTCAACATTTTTTCTTACAAAAACTCTCTGCAATCAAAACTAAATGGCCGTCAAGAAATGAAGTAATCGCTTACTTGCAGTGCAGCAACAAAGTTTATTCTGAGACCCAATAACGTGTCGAAAATAGACCATGGATAGCACAGAGCAGGCCAAGTCGAAAGCACGCACAAATGAGGCATGAGCGTAATGAAACGGCACCGTAAAACACCATTCGCTGGCATGTTTTACAAAACAAACCTATTATGCAAAAATAAGTACGTATCTCGGCTGGTCGTTGAACTTACAACGCGAATTTTATTTTATTTTTGTCAAGAAAAAATAATCCTACATATATTTTTATCGAAATATAAGGTGCTAGCATACGATTCACTGATATTAAGTAATTCCCGAAACTTATAAATATTGTTTAGTCATTCACAGTCACAACTCTGAGGTCGTGTGATCCATTTTGACTTTTTATTATGGCATTCCTGGCGCAATGGTTCTGGTACTTATTTACAGAGGATTCGATTACCCGAAATGGCAAAATCAAGAAATGTGCTTTCAAATCTGCCTATTTCTAAACTGGGAGGCTTCGGCCGTGGCTAGCAACCTTACCGGCATAGATGTACCGCCAAGAAAAATCCGTAAAGGTACATTGTTGATTAGACACCATACTTATGGTCCAAATTTCCTTAAAATATATTCAGTAATGTAAATTAAACTTCCAGTTTACTCTATGAAAATCCCATCATAATCGGTCTTCCATTATAGTTTTGATTGCAGTTATTACATACTTATTAAAACCAGGTATTACTAATATCCTATCAGATTGGTTATTATTAATCAAAATAAGTACGAAAAAGACTTACCTAAATATGATATTGCGGCAATTGAATTTTAAAAAAATACACATAATATTAGGATTTTAAATATGTAAAAAAGAAAGTGATAATTGCCAAAATGGATCACTTAAATGTGTAAAGTATAACGATCTGTGCCTCTTATCAGGTTTTATCAATGTTAGCAGAGCGAATCTTATCAGAGTGTTGTAGAGAATAAGCGCGAATCTTAGTGACGCGTAACGTGACGTAAAGCTATCACTTGTCGTTTAGAGATAAACATCTATATCTTTAACATATATCTCATACGAAATTATGTTACATAGATAGCATTTTGTCAAGTTTCTATCTATATAGTGCGCTACGTTCAAGAAGCTTAACTGTGAATAATAATCGAATAAAATATCTATAAACTCCTTAGTTCCTGTAAACACTTGGGAATACATAGGACTAAATGATCGCTTCTCATTTTAGATTAAAACTACATCTAGTACCAATATGTGAAATAAAATTTCCTTAATAAAGGTGAAACGTTTCTTCAAAAACCCAAAAGGAAATTCCGTCATAAAATAACGAACTAAAAAGAATCTGGAATCAAATCTACCTAACTAATATTGAAGTGAAACTTCTTTAGGCGCATTTTTACGGATAAAACGCGTGATTTGCGTAACGAAGATGTGCAGCGTTTTTTATGCTAATTCGTTTGAAGGTTAGGTAGTTTTAATATATACAAATAACTCGTGGCATTTTAATTTGCCATAAAGTATAAAATAAAAATATTTCATATATTCTCCTTTCTAAATTTGAAATTCAAAAACAAAATTTAATTAATATTTACAAATAACACGTGGCATTTTAATTTGCCATAAAGTATAAAATAAAAATATTTCATATATTCTCCTTTCTAAAT